>CM043700.1:57433119-57650619 GCA_023935145.1 Bretschneidera sinensis | reverse complement strand
TGCTTTACTTTGGTTAAGTGGATCCAAAAAACCTTAGTGTTTTTATCAGTTGCTTTTAAATCAATTTAGTTTAGTTTATATTTCTTTGCAAGATACAATCTAAAATTCAGAACTAGGTTAAAATAGGGTTAGTTTAGATAAAAATATTTTTTCATAACACAATTCCCTGTGGATTCAACCTCGCACTTGCACAACACTATATTGCAAACGACTCGTGCACTTGCGAGTAATTTAAAACTCACAACAAGCTTTTGGTGCCGTTGCCAGGGAATTGTTTTGTTTGTGAAATTTTTGTCTGATTTTATTTTATTTTTCTACTAGTTTAGTTAGTATTTTTGTTTTATTTTTCTTTTGTAATTTTGTTTTAGTTTATTTACTTTTATTGGCAATTGCTCATAAAAAATTAATCAATTAAAAAATAAAAAAATAAAAAATAAAAAATGTGGATGAATCTAGCGCCAGTTTCACAGTCTTTAGAGGACACCCTTAAAGATTTCATGAAGATGACCGACCAGTCCATTAGTGAAGCCAATACATTCAATGTTGATAGTTGTTCCATCTGTGCTAGCCTTATGCATTTAGCACAGAATTTTTCATCTATGCCGGCTTTTGTCGAGTATCCCATGGAACAAATGAATGCTTTCAATGACTGTCGGTGGCAATCAAATGGATCTTACTCCCAGACGTACAATCCAGGGTGGCGGAACCACCCTAATTTTTCATGGAAGCAAAACCAACTGATGAATCAGGGAGGAGCCCCTCATCATACTCACAATCATTACCCTTCTGGATTTCTTCCACTAGTTCCAAGTTATGGTCGCTCAACCTATCCAGCATCATCACCCACTTACCAAGCTCCCACTAAAGCGTCAGCGTTGGTTTCATAGTCATTGAAGGACACCCTCAAGAATTTCATGAAGATGACCTACCACTTCATCAATGAAGTAACGAGTGCGCAAATAGTAAATACCCAAGCGATTGCCAAGCTAAAGAGTCAAATGGATCAAATCACAAGTCACATAGGTAAAGGAGAGAAGGGAATGTTCCCCAGTCAACCTGTGCCCAACCCAAAGGAACAGTTTGCGGTGGTAAATTCATCGACTCCTATGCATGGATAGGAACAAGTGCAATCGATTGCCACATTGAGGTCTGGGGGACAAGTTGACAATCAAGTGGAAGAGAACCCTGCTATGCAGCAAGGGCAAGAAAGTGGCAACAAGGAGAAGAGAGATGCTGAGCCATCTACAACCATATCTACTATTAAGGATCTTCCTAGGTTGTTTGTACCTAAAATGCCTTACCTTGAGAGATTACAAGCGCCCAAGAAAGGAATGAAGTCTAAAGACATTATGGAGGTATGCTTTGCTCAGTTTGGAGAGGATTTGGATTTGGAAAAGCTACTTGAGTAAGCGAATGCTATCTTAGAGTCTTCTCCTCAGGAGAGCAGTAAGATGGAGGAGACTGTGGGTGAATCAAGGATTGAGGATCCCCTGAAGGCATGCTTTGCTCAGTTTGGAGAGGATTTGGATTTGGATAAGTTGCTTGATCAAGCAAATGCTACTTTGGACTCCTCAAAAGAGCAATGAGATGGAGGAGACCACTGCACCTGAACCCCCCAAGAAAGAACTTTAGCCTTTACTGGATAATCTTAAGTATAAGTTCCTAGGTTGCCTGTGACTATAGCTTCATATTTGGTTGATGCTCAAGAGGAGAAATTATTAGACGTTTTAAGAGAGTACAATGAAGCTATCGGCTGGACTATTGAGGATATCAAGGGGATCAGTCCCTCGGTGGTGATGCACAAGATACATTTTGAGGAGAATGCTAAGCCATCGAGGGAGCCACAAAGAAGGCTCAACCCAGCTATGCAAGAGGTTGTGAGGGTTGAAATGATAAAGTCGTTGAATGTTGGATTCTACAGGTGACTTCTTCAAGATTTCAGCAAGATCGCCAGGCCTCTATGTAATTTGTGAGTTTGGCTGAAGATGTTAAACTTAGTGCTCGTGGGAGGCACCCCACAACATATCCTTTTTGTTTGTTTATAATTTTACATATTTCTTGTTACTATTTATTTCTAGTGTTTCTTTTGTTTTATAGTCTTTATTTTTTAGGGACAACGCATACTTCAGTTCAAGTTTGGTGGTATGCTATGAGCCATGCCAGTTGATTGCGCCAAAAGTATAACGCGGTAGTTGTAGCACAACTTTGGGGTGTCAATTCCACAGGGAAAAGCAATTTATGAAGGAAAAGTGCAAACCTTATCACAAACGATAACAATCAAGTGAGAAAATATAAATTTTAATAATGAAGTAATTGTGAGAAAATAAATTGAGAATTATAATAGAGAAACAACAAGGTTCCGGGAATCCTCCCTAGGTTCGTTTCCTTATTCCAATCTTGATTTAGTTACTTTTATCTCGATTGCAAGTTTTACATCCCAAACAGGCAATCGACAAATATTCAATCTAAGCATATATAAACCCTAATGTTATTGATATGAATTACTCTTACTTTCGATTTAAGCATACATGACCTATCCTATAAGTTTATCAAGAAACGATAATATATCTTATCGACAATATCGCAGTAATGGACAAACCTAAAAGATAAATTCACCGAACTCAATTACATCTAACAATCTTGACATAAGAAGAGCATGACTAGACTTATATCAAAGATAAAGATACAATCACCGGATTAAGAGAAAATCTTCTAATTAGATTAAAGACTAACTCATAACAATGTTTGACGATAAATACCAATTACAACTGAACCAATAAAGGAAAATAAAGAACAACTACACCTAGGGAATCATCCATTCGCCTTGCTTGGAGATTAGTTCACCATGGAACTCATGGTTGAACACTTTGTTGGAGGAGAATATGGCTGCTTCTCTGAGTTTTTCAGACTTAATGAATGTTTAATTACAAACCCTAAGTGGTCTATTTATAATGTACAAGGTCCAAGGGTGTTTTAGGGCTTAAAAAGTCTTAATTAGGTCATATCTCGGAGAAGTGGACCTGGTGGACGCTGCGGCTCTCCCTTCCTTATGCCGCGGCTTCAATTGTTTCTTTGTTTTCTTACCTTGTTGAAGGTCACAGCCCTACCTAGTCCAGGCCACAGCTTCCACTGAAGCTTCTTCTTTGTTCTTTTGCTCGGTTCTGGAGGCCGAGGCTTAGATATCTTTAGGCCGCAGCGCGCACACTCAAGACTTGATTTTTCTTAATTTGTCCTTCCACAAATATGCTTTCACTCCAATATGCCTCGAGTCTTTGTTCTTCAAGCAATGATAACTTTTCCTGCTCTTTTGAGCATAAAGTACCTGAAAATGCACCGAATAGATCAATGATCCAAGAATGATACTTTAGAGTTGTTAACGTATAAAAGTGCAATTAAAACCTAGATCAACCCTAAAATTCTATTAAGGTGCATTTTATGACTCTCATCACAACCTCCAACTAGCTTATTGCTAGTCCCTTAGCAATTCAAGCGAAAACAAGAGATGAATTTTACGGTAGGAATCAAAACAAGGTAAAGCAATGTTAGTGTTAAACTATGAGCAATTCACTTTTTGTCTCAGAAATCGTACATAACACACAACATATAGAATTATTAAATATCACCCAAGTCTAAAAGTATTCCAAACATCAATCTTAAAATCGTTATCGACTCTTAACATCCATCTTACCACAATCCATTAATCCAAACATCCGGATGATTTTATGCACAACATTCATGAATACAAGTCTTGGCCTGTAAAAACATAATAAATTGTGTGATATCACTCTCCACTATTGTAGAAAAATCACACTACATCGGATCAATAGGTCTTCAATAAGCTTGTAACGTTAGGCTAAGGTAAAGGATAAGAAAGAACGGGAAGGATTAAACAAGTAAAAAAACTCAGTCTCTTAAGTTAAACACAACCACTTTAAGTACTGGATAACCTTACTTCAACACCCAACTCTTTCAACCATTTTTCGAGCATTTCTAATCTCAATTTTTTTTTCTTTTCTTCTTTCTTTGCCATAATTCACCTTTTTTTTTCTGTTTTCTTCTCTAATTTTTTTGGCAAGTAACCATTCACTTCCTTTTTCATTTTCCTTTTTTTTTTCTTTTCCACAACCCCCAACTTATCTCCTTTAATGTACTTGGGTTATGGTAGTAATATTTTTTCATATTTCCATCCTTATTCCTCTTAAATGCTTCTCCACAATTGTGTATAACTAAGTTCTTTTAAGAGAAAGGTAAGGATAAAATATTTTTAGGCTCATAAAGGTAAGTAAATGGGTTACTGAAAGAAACAAGGTTCAAATTATTCAAAAAGAAAAAGGCTCAAATAGGTTACTAGTGATAAATATAGCAATGGTAAGTTTGAAGGGCTTAAAAGGTCCAAAAATGGCCTATATCATATCCTAAGTAGTGTGCATTCTAGGAATTCGCGTCAAGTAAGTTCTAGAGCTTGTCGAGACCGCAAAATTATTCATAAAAACAATCACACATAAAACTTCTCTAAATGTTTTAGACTAGTCATACAATCTTACCGCAAACTAGAGTCTCAAACCAAATCAAGATTGATACTTAAATTATTCTCAAACCGAGGCAAGATTTAACTTCTTCTAAATGCTATATGTTATCTCAATTAAGTTCATATCATTGACATGTGAATTACATCCAAGGCTAACACAAAGCATGCTTAAATCAAACAAACAAAATGAAAGTAGCACCAAGCAGTTCAATGAAAAACAGAAATACATTTACTCCACCCCCAACTTAAAAATTGCATTGTCCTCAATGTAAAAGAAAGAGTAAAGGAAACTCCCTTTATAGCCACAAGTGCACAGCAGCTGAAAATTGTGCACCACCATTTAAACTGCATGCCATTCTTCTTGCTGAAATTCTGATCTACAACATAGAACAACACAACAAAAAGAAAGCAACTGCGGTGTACTATTAAGATTCCCACCGTATGTTAGGTTAACACATGAAATGGAAAGAAATAACTAAAAATGAAAAGAAAGTACGAAAGATAAAATAACGAAAAGGGAAAACATAATAAATGTTAGTACAGTTATCCGAAAAAAATAAAATAAAAAGAGACAAATACGATAGAACCCAAAACTAATCCTCTAAGTTTTCATTCTCTTCATTTTCTTCATTCTCTTCATTTTCTTCATTCTCTTCACCTTCCTCAGGAGTTGGATCAAAAGATGAACTCGGATAGGGTGGCAAAGTTGGAAAGTGATCTATATCACAACCAGTAGCTGAGGTAAGGTGTTGGTACATTTGACCAAAAGAATAGTACACCCCGGCTTGATAATTAGCTTGCTTAGCCAAGAAACGTTCTTGACGATCAAATTTATCATGCAACAATTTCTGATGCTCATCAAAACGAATCTCTAAATGCTCAAGGCGCTCTACAATAGTGACATGCCTAGGGGGAAGAGGGGCTGCAATTGCTACTCTTTCTCTCAGAACTGGCGGCCTTGAGGTTTTAATCATATTAAGCACGCCATCATCGATAGGATTTTTTGGTTGCTGGGTGTCCTCATCAGGACTATACTGAACTCCGGCTTGGATGCATAATTGGGTAATTAAGGAAGGGAAATACAATCCAAGCTTTTGTTGTACAGTGTGTATAATAAAATTAAATATGATTTGACCCATATCAATAGTCATGCCCATTAAAATGGCATAAATCAACACAGCTCTCTCATCAGTAAGGTCACTATAGTGCGTGGCAGACATCAATCTCTGATATAAAAAATTGCCAAACTCTAGCATTAGTAGTCAGAGAAGTACCGAGCAAGGTTATAGGGTTATCACCCGTCATTTTCGATGTTGTGCCCGGAATATAGAGAGTATTGCAAATCTCTTCATAATCAATGTTAGTCAAATATGCAATATACTCACTATTTTCTATGTTAGGTAGCCCATAGAATCTATTAATAGAGGTGCTGCTAAAAGAAACTATTATTCCTCTCACTCTCACCTTACCATTCCTATGTTCGTCTACATTAGCATAGAATTCTCTAACCATATTTGTGAAGGAGTGAGATGGTTGTCTTGCAAACGTACCCCAATTTCTATCAATAATCATTCTAAACAAGGTGGGGTTTGCTCTCTCTGTTATATTGAATCCTCTCTTAGGAATGGGTTTTCTAGTGTGCATCATCCTAACATACCTCTAACTAGCCTCAAAACTAACAAATTTTCCCTCATCATACTCTTGTGCTTGTTTCCCCCTTTGTCTCTGAGGTTTAGGTGCCATTTGAATCAAATATGTAGAACAATAGTACTAATTCAAAATCAACCACCCAAATAGCACAAATGAACAACAAAGAGAAGAAATTTAGCTTACTTGATGGCCAAAGTTAGAGAGAAGAAAGACTACCCACCAATTTGAAATCTTCTTGAAAGACCCAAAATCTTCTTAGAACCAAGCTATGTGAAGAAATTTTCAACAAAATCTGCAATATTAGTGCAAAATCCTACAAGAAATGATGTTAGAATCAAGAAATTTTTAGTAAAAGTGAGTGGGTAAGTGAGGGTTTGGAGAGAGGATGAGAGAGAGGGAGGTGTGCTGCTATAATCTCAAATTTAGAAATGAAGAAGAAAAGCAGAATTTAGGGTTTAAAAGGGCCAGGTCACGGGTGGCAGAATAGATCAAGCCGCGGCTTGGCTGAGGACATACCGCGGTTTGGGCTGAGGTGCAGAAATGGGCTTTCTATGTGCTGCAGCGCACACAGTGCTGGGCCTAGGTGCTGCTGGGCTACTGCTGCGCATGCACATTGTGCGCTACTGCACGCACACTAGGCCTAGGTGCGACCCAATCTGGTTCTAATATGAAAAACTCGTTTGGTCACTAAATATATATATATATATATAAAATAAAGTTAGTAAGAATAACCTTAAAGTAAAATGTAGATTATATGAAACTGAAAGCTAAAAATTAAACCGAAGATAGACTTAATTAAAAATAAAACAAACAAAACAAAACAAAAATAAAAGTAAAAACATACCTTTGGTGGGTGGTCAAGGTGAATAGACCGGATCCATAAGTGGAATGTCTTCCACTTCTGGATCTTGTCTATTGATTAAGATCTTAAGTCATTGACCATTTACTTTAAAAGTCCGACCATCCCTAGTATCCTAAATCTCTACCGCTCCATTTTCAAAAACATTTTTCACCATAAAAAGACTGGTCCACCTCGATTGAAGTTTTTCGAGATGCTTATGAAGTCTAGAATCGTATAAGAATACCCGATCATTAGGTTTAAATGTTTTTCTCAAAATATTTTTATCATGGAATACTTTCATCTTAGTCTTATAGATTCTAGAGTTCTCATAAGCATCATTTCGTAACTTCTCTAACTCGGTCAACTGATATTTTTTAAGCTTATCTGCTTCTCCTATGTCAAAATTAAAAGACTTGATGGCCCAATAAGCTCGATGCTCGAGCTAGACAGGTAAGTGACAAGGCTTTCCAAAGACAAGCCAATAAGGTGACATACCTAAGGGAGTTTTAAAGGCTGTACGGTAAGCCCAAAGCGCATCAACTAGTCTTAAAGACCAATCCTTGCGATCCGGGTTAACCATCTTTTCTAAAATTTGTTTAATTTCCCTATTAGCAAGCTCTACTTGTCCACTAGTCTGAGGATGGTAAGCAGTAGAAATTTTATGTAACACCCCATATTTCTCATCAAATTTTCAGAAGAACGGTTGCAAAAATGTATACCTCGATCACTAATTATAGCACGTGGTGTACCAAATCGAGATAACACATTTTCTTTCAGAAATTTAATTACCATTCTATTATCATTGCTTTGGCAAGCTGCTGCCTCTACCCATTTCGACACATAATCTATTGCCACAATGATATATTGATATCCGAAGGAAGAAGGAAATGGTCCAATAAAATCGAAGCCCCAACAATCAAATATTTCAATTACTAAAATATGGTTTAAGGGCATCATATTTCGACGAGACACAGCTCCTAACTTTTGACACTTTTCACATGAGTGACAATAGGCGTTTGCGTCTTTAAATAAGGAAGGCCAATAAAATCCACACTGCAAAATTTTTACAGCGATTTTTTTCATTAAAAAGTGGCCTCCACAAGCTTAGGAATAGCAAAATTCCAAGACGTTAGCAATCTCTTCATTAAGGATGCAATGCCTTAAAATTTGGTCAGGGCAGTACTTGAAAAGATAGGGGGCCATCCTAATAAAAATTATATACCTCATATAAGAATTTTCTCTTGTCTTGAGCACTCCAATCCATTGGTATCTCACCTGTAGCCAAATAATTCATGATGTGAGCAAACCATGGTAGAGAAGTAACGGAGAGTAAATGCTCATCGGGAAAGTCATCCTTGATTGGTATGTCGTCGCAAGTGTCCTCAAAAGTGAGCCTTGATAGATGGTCAGCTACTACATTCTCTACTCCTTTCTTGTCTTTGATGGTGATGTCAAATTCTTATAGGAGTAAGATCCATCGTATTAGTCTTGCCTTAGCATCCTTCTTTGTAAGAAGGTACTTGAGGGCTGCATGATCTTGGGTCTCAAATAATTCATATGAGATAATAACGGGAAAAGTATCACCTAGACCAAGAAAGACATGCTTTAAACCCTTAGGTAATGGCTTCAATTCGACTTTAGGTGCTTCCACACTTGAGGGGACTTGTTTCTCACTTCTTTCGAGCAGTTCCTCAAACTTCAGTTGCCATGCCCGAGTGCCATAATCTTGGGATTTCTCAAAAACAGCACAAATATCAATTATATCAGTTTTATCATCAAATAAATCAATCTCCAAATTAATAAGAAAATTTTCAAGAGGATCATAATCATGAGCTATGGAAACTCCCTCATTGATGAGTGACTCGATCATGTATAGCTGGTGGTTTTCGTCCTCATCTTCGAGCTGTTTTGCAACATTAAAAATGTTCACTTCTAAGGTCATGTTTCCAAAGGATAGGTTCATGAGTCCATTCCTGCAATTAATAAGAGCATTTGCAGTAGAAAGGAAAGGTCTACTCAAAATCAAAGGAATTTTAGAATTAGTGTCAACAGCAGAAGTAGTATCAAGGATTAGAAAATCAACAAGATAGTAAAATTTATCAATTTGAATCAAAACATTCTCTACCACACCACAGGGTACTTTGACTAAACGGTCAACCAATTGTAATACCATAGTGATTGGTTTAATCTCTCTTAATCTCAACTGTAAATAAATTGAAAATGGCATCAGATTTATACTAGCTTCTAAATCTAGCAATGCTTGTCCAACCTCATGATTTCCAATGCTACACGCAATGGTTAGACAACCAGGATCCTTATATTTTGGGGGTATTCTTTTCTCAATTAAAGCATTAACTTGCTCAGTTAGGAATGTTGTTTTCTTTACATGGTGCTTCCTCTTAATTTTGCATAAATCCTTGAGAACCTTTGCATAAGTAGGAACTTGTTTAATTATATGCAAAAGTGGAAAATTCAATTTTACTTGCCTTAGGTTCTCTAGGATTTCATTATTTAGGTCCAGATTTTTCTTGTTTGATTTTAAGGCTTGAGGGAATGGTGCCTTAACAGGGCTTTTAGTAACTTCAGGATCCTTGGGAAATTCAGCATCACTACCTTGACCCTTTTCCACATCCTCGGATTTATTCGTTGTCGGGATGTGTAAGGTCTTACCACTTCTTATCACAATGGCATTTACATTTTCTAGATTTGTTTGTGCCATGTGTTGACCATGAGGTGTGGACTGACCTTGGGAAGGGAACTTCCCTCGCTCAGTCACACTCAAGGAGCCCATTAACTTAGACGCTTGGCTCCTTATTTCTTTGTTTTCTTCCACAACTTGTGTAATTAATGCCTCAGATCTTTGGTTTGTCTTGCCCTGTGCCTCAATAAAAGCATGTAAAGTGTCTTCTAAAGAACTCGTAGAGGATGAGAGTGCATGATATGGTGCAGGGTGTGATTTAGGGGGTTGTGCAAGCTGCTAGCTTTCAGATTGCCATCTAAAGTTGGGGTGATTTCGCCATCCCGGATTATAAGTGTTAGAGAAGGGTGCATAAGGCTTCTTGTACATGCCTAAGGCATTACATTGTTCCTCATACATCCCTCTCATATCAATAAATGTAGGGCACTCTTGAGTGGGATGATCTACCCCGCCACACACAAAACATGGTTCCAAAGGTTCGGCTTGATAAACCACGTGTGTTAGCTTTTTAGTTTTTAACGCCTCTAACTCCCTAGTAAGCATTTCAACCTTAGCTTTCAGGTTCTCTTCCTCCCTAAGATGGTATATTCCACCACCACTAGGGTTTCCTACAGGTCGTGACCTATTTGTGCTTTTAGTAGCACTAGGTCCAATCCAAGTATGAGCTTTTTCAGCAAGCTCATTGAGGTACTCTATGGCCTCATCAGGGTCTTTTTGTAGAAATTCACCGTTACACATAATCTCTACGAATTGGCATTCTCTATAGGTAAGTCCCTAATAAAAGTAGCTCACTAAGTGCCAACTCTCATACCCATGGTGTGGACACATACTTAACAGCTCTTTAAATTTCTCCCAAGACTAATTCAAGGTCTCATTCTCCTTTTGTGCAAAGGTGGAGATTTGTCTTTTTAGAGCATTGGTCTTATGTTGAGGGAAGTATTTGTTAAAGAAGACCTAAGTCATCTCATTCCATGTCCCAATTGATCGTGGTCTCAACGAGTATAACCAACTCTTATCTTTATCCTTCAAAGAGAAAGGAAAAAACTTGAGTCTCATAATGTCATCAGTTACATCTTGACTACGAAAAGTCGCAACTACTTCCTCAAACTCCATAATGTGTACATACGGGTTTTCATTTTCCAAGCCATGAAATGTAGGGAGTAATTGAATCATCCCTGTTTTAAAGTCTTGATGGTGAGTGTTGGTTGGAAACATAATGCTTGATGGTGTAGCTGTCCGGTTAGGATGTAAATAATCTTTAAGTGTCCTAGCAACATTCTCATTAGGGTTTTCAGCCATATTAGCAAAATTTTCTAAATTCTCGGTTAGGTGTACACTAGGGTTTGATCTAGGCGAGGTTTCACTAACGAACGTGGAAGGAAAAGGTGTCTCTATTTCGGGTCCCTTAATGAATAAACCTCGCGAATCTCTCGGTCTAAGCATACACCAACTGAGTTAAAAGGAAATAAAACAGAACGAGTAAAAGAAATCAGAAAACTTAAAGAAAACAACGATAGTACCGTCTTGTCTTTGAGTTGACAATCTTCCTTGTATGTAAATGTGTTTTTTCCCGGCAAGGGTGCCAAAATTTTATTACAGTCAAAGTATAACGCGGTAATTGTAGCACAGCTTTGGGGTGTCGATTCCACAGGGAAAAACGATCTATGAAGGAAAAGTGCAAACCTTAACACAAACGATAACAATCAAGTGAGAAAATATGAATTTTGATAATGAAGTAATTGTGAGAAAATAAATTGAGAATTATAATAGACAAACAACAAGGTTCTGGGAATCCTCCCTAGGTTTGTTGCCTTATTTCAATCTTGATTCAATTGCTTTTATCTCGATTGCAAGTTTCACATCCCAAACAGGCAATTGGCAAATATTCAATCTAAGCATATATAAACCCTAATGTAATTGATATGAATTACTCTTACTTTTGATTTAAGCATACATAACCTAGCCTATAAGTTTATCAAAAAATGACAATATATCTTATCGACAATATTGCAGTAATGGACAAACCTAAAAGATAAATTCACCGGACTCAATTACATCTAACAATCTTGACATAAGAAGAGCATGACTAGACTTATATCAAAGATAAAGATAAAATCACCGGATTAAGAGAAAATCTTCTAATTAGATTAAAGAGTAACCCATAACAATGTTTGACAATAAATACCAATTACAACTGAACCAATAAAGGAAAATAAAGAACAACTACACTTAGGGAATCATCCCTTCGCCTTGCTTGGAGATTAGTTCGCCATGGAACTCATGGTTGAACACTTTGTTGGAGGAGAATGTGGTTACTTCTCTGAGTTTTTTTAGACTTAATGGATGTTTAATTATAAACCCTAAGTGGTCTATTTATAATGTACAAGGTCCAAGGGTGTTTTAGGGCTTAAAAAGTCTTAATTAGGTCATATCTCGGAGAAGTGGACAGGGTGGGCGCCGCGGCTCTAACTTCCTTGTGCCGTGGCTTCCACCATTTATTTGTTTTCTTGCCTTGTTGGAGGCCGCAACCCTGCCTAGTCCAGGCCGTGGCTTCCACTAAAGCTTCTTCCTTATTCTTTTGCTCAGTTTTGGAGGCCGAGGCTTGGATATCTTTAGGCCGCAGCGCGAACACTCAAGACTTGATTTTTCTTCATTTGTCCTTCCACAACTATGCTTTCACTCTGGTATACCTCGAGTCTTTGTGCTTCAAGCAATGATAACTTTTCCTCCTCTTTTGAGCATAAAGTACCTGAAAATGCACCGGAATAGATCAATAATCCAAGAATGATACTTTAGAGTTGTTAACGTATAAAAGTGAAATTAAAACCTAGATCAACCCTAAACTGCTAACAATTAAGTACTGTTAAGGTGTATTTTATGACTCTCATCACCAGTCCAGCTAGTTCTCCATCTCCTAGCTCAGTTCTTTCCATATTATTCACACATTGGGGTCAATGTGTAATTTAAGTTTGGGGGTATAGGAGACACATTACACACACTTTGTCCTAATTTGTTGTCGTTTTTTCTTTGTTTTAAAGAAAAGATAAATGCATCTCATGTTATTTTGAAATTTTGGTTGATCTAAACAATTTCTGTGATGTGATGTCATTGGTGAGCTTAAAATTTTGAACACTTGATTTAATGATAGAGTTTTAAAATTTTGTTATTACTTTAGGCATTTGAGAATTCATATATTTGATCTAATCTGACACAAGCACATTAGTACAAAATAGTGTGAGGTATGACATGTGATTTTAATGTGTATGTGTCCATGACTTAGTTAACTGGATGACTTGTTGGATAAACACTTTGGCATAGAAAAGTATAAAAAAAAAATTATTTGTAATGATCATCAATAAACTTTCCACTGAGTAACTGGACCTCTTGCCTCAATAAGCAGTGAGTGTTCACGTTAAAAGGTAGGAATTTTATTCATAATTATCATTGAGAAACTTTCTACTGAGTAATTGGACCTCTTGCCTCAGTAAGCAGTGAGTGTTCACGTCAAAAGTTGGGAAGTTTGCTTGGTAGCATTAAGTCCAGTTTAGCTTTGTAGCCTTTTTTACTTGAGTTAGTAAGTCATTAGGGATGTCTTTACACCTAATGCCCTAAAACCATCTGGTTTGGGAGTCATTGACTCAACACTTGCTACATGGGTCAATTAGAAAGCTTAAGGGAACTAAACATAGCAGAGCCTTAAAATAAATAAATAAAAAAGAGAATAAAATAAACTATGCCATTTTTGTTCATTCTGATGGGAAATTTCTGTGAATCTTGAGATATAGAGACATTACACATTGGAGTTATTTGGAAGCTTCATTTTTATATGCTAATTCACTTTACACTGAGTCAAACTTTTGATGCCTTAGCTTGCCTTTTGTAAGTAATTAGATTTTAACATTTCTATTCATTGCGAAGATGGATTTACCTTTTTAAGCTTTCTCATGAATGAATATCATGGTTTTGTGTGCTTCTTAAATTTTTGGATACCATGAGTGATGAACTTATCTTTATATTCTTTGTTTTTCATTTAGTTTTTTATTTTGTTTTGCTAAGGGATTAGCAAAATGTAAGTTTAGGGGTATTTGATGAGTACCAAATATTGTATATTTTGGCCCTTTAATATACATTTGTTAGCTTAGAAATTTGTTACTTTGAGTTGTTTTCGTTGTTTTACAGGTTTACAAGCACTTAGAAACGAGTTTCACTAAAATTGCCAAAATTGCATGTATAGATAAGTCATTTTTGTGAATTTAACTATATTGATTCATGAAGAACCAGGAGATGATCCATATATGCTTGGAAAGATCCAGATGTCTATTTTCTGAAAAATTTTACGGCTCATAAAAATAAATTTTCTAGAGAAAGTTATGGCAGTTTTAGTAGACAAAGGTCAAGCTAGAAGATGCCTAGTGCACTCGAGCGCACCAGACTTGCGATAGAGCACAGGTGCGCACTCGCGACATTCTACATCAGTTAAAAATACTTTGTAGTGCACTAGTATGCGCTTAAGAACATTCGAGCAGTATCCCACATTGAATTGGAAACATATAGTACTCCGAGAGCTTCCCTATAAAAGCCCCTCTTCACTTCATCTTCAGTGTGCAATCTGGAGGACTTCTGCTAGCATTCTGGTGGATCTCAAAGGCTTTGCCACCAAGAGGGGAAGCGCCGCACGATAGCTGCGAGTGGAATCTCTCTATCCATGTATTGTTAGTTTTAATTTATTTTAAGTTTTAAAGTTTCAATGTTTAGCACCGTAATTGTAAAAATTATGTTCAT
This sequence comes from Bretschneidera sinensis, assembly GCA_023935145.1. Taxonomy (NCBI): domain Eukaryota; kingdom Viridiplantae; phylum Streptophyta; class Magnoliopsida; order Brassicales; family Akaniaceae; genus Bretschneidera; species Bretschneidera sinensis. The sequence continues at coordinate 57,636,120 of CM043700.1, read as the reverse complement.
AATTATGCGAGGCTAAAATCTTCATCTAAGGTTGAAGATGAAGCCTCGCCATTGTTTAGCATTACATTTTCAGATATGATTGTAAAATTTTGATATTTTTAGTATAAATGTTCTATTTCAATTGTTTGAGTAAACTCTCATGATTGATTGTTTTTTAATTGTTAAATTGGATATTCCTTGTGTTTCATCTGCCAGAAGCGGCAGATCATTCAAATTAGATTGGATATCCATTGTGATTTGTGAATTAAACGGATACATTGGATGGTTTTGGTTTAGTTTGGGTATTCACTGTGATTTGCATAATGGTGGATTCATGGAATGATTTGATAAATTATTTTTATATAGAACATGAAGATATATGCTTTACTTTGGTGGGGTAGATTCAGAAAACCTTAGTGTTTTTATCAATTGTTTTTAAATCAATTTAGTTTAGTTTATATTTCTTTGCAAGATACAATCCAAAATTCGGAACTAGCTTAAAATAGGGTTAGTTTAGATAAAAATATTTTTTCATAACGCAATTCCCTGTAGATTCGACCTCGTACTTGCACAACACTATATTGCAAATGACTCGTGCCTTTGCGAGTAATTTAAAACTCACAATAAGTTTTTGGTGCCGTTGCCGATGAATTGTTTTGTTTGTGAAATTTTTGTCTGAATTGATTTTACTTTTCTACTAGTTTAGTTAGCATTTTTGTTTTTTTTTTTTTTTGCAATTTTATTTTAGTTTATTTGTTTCTATTGGCAATTGCCCATAAAAAAAGTAAAAAAATTAAAAATGTGGATGAATCCAGCGCCGATTTCACAGCCTTTAGAGGACACTCTGAAGGATTTCATGAAGATGATCGGCCAGTCCATCAGTGCAGCCAATACATTCAATGTTGATAGTTGTTCCATCTGTGCTAGCCCTATGTATTTAGCACAGAATTATCCATCTATACCGGCTTTTGTCGAGTATCCCATGGAACAAATGAATGCTTTCAATGACTATTGGTGGCAATTAAATGGATCTTACTCCGAGACGTACAATCCAGGGTGGCGGAACCACCCTAATTTTTCATGGAAACAGAACCAACTGATGAATCAGGGAGGAGCCCCTCATCATACTCACAATCAATACCCTCCCAAATTTCCTCCACTAGTTCCAAGTTATGGTCGCTCAAACCATCCAACACCATCACCCGCTTACCAATCTCCCACTAAAGCGCCAGCGTCGGTTTCCTTCAAGGATTTCATGAAGATGACTGGCCACTCCAAGTTTTGGTTTAGTTTGGGTATTCACTGTGATTTGTATAATGGTGGATTCATTGAATGATTTGATAGATTATTTTTATATAGAACATGAAGATATATGCTTTACTTTGGTGGGGTGGATTCAGAAAACTTTAGTGTTTTTATCAGTTGTTTTTAAATCAATTTAGTTTAGTTTATATTTCTTTGCAAGATACAATCCAAAATTCGGAACTAGCTTAAAATAGGGTTAGTTTAGATAAAAATGTATTTTCATAACGCAATTCCCTATGGATTCGACCTCGTACTTGCACAACACTATATTACAAATGACTCGTGCACTTGCGAGTAATTTAAAACTCACAACATACGTCCTCATATTCCTATAACAAAGAGACAACAACACTAGGCTAAGATTCGTCAAGTCATTAGTATTAAAACATGCCTCTTTGTACAAGAGTACAAATATAGGCTGGTTTGTATAAAACGCACTCTTGACATCACTCCCCTTGGCATAAAAACTCACTTATTTTTTGTTTTTCTCTCATTTTCTTCACTCTCTCTTTTCTTTTCACTCTTTTTTTTCCTTTCACACTGTTTTTCATCGTCTTTTTTTGAACTCTCGGTCTTACAATTTTTTTTCAACTCATTCCCTCTTTTCAATTTCATTTGATCTTCATACACTTGTCTTGGAGTCAACGATACAAGAATAAGAGTTTTCTTGTCTTTTACTCAAGAATGTTGTTGATATTTTGTCTGAAGTTTAAACAAGAAGGTGGAAGAATAAAATCAGCATGTTCAGCACCAGTGTGCGCCATGGCACAGCCTTCCCAGGCTGCGGCACCCAGCAAGGGAGGATTCCTGGAGGAGGTATGCATCGTGGCTCAGCCTCCCTCAAGGCCGCGGCGCCCAAAAGCTTGAGGAAGTGTGCTTTGCCCTAGGCCGCGGCCTGCCCTGTTCTGGGCCGCGACGCCAGGCACAATGATGCACACATGTTTTAGTTTTTTAAGTGGTTCGTGAGACATGTTCAAAATGCATAGGATCACTAAGGATTGATCAAGGGCTATGGATGACTAATCTTCTAGATCTAAGGGTGGATATTGACCCTCAATATTCGTCAAGAAGTTGGTGCACTATATAAAGGGTCATCTAGCTTCAAAATTCATAACATAACTTGTGATTAAAAGTGAGATCAATTGTAAGAGTGTAAAGACACTAAACTCAAGAGAGATTCTGTAGAGAGGCTGGTTGTTTAGAATGAGAAAGAGTAGAATAGAAAGGGATCGAGGGCTTGTGGGGAATTTTCTTGGGAAAATTCCAGGGTTAGTTCTTATCACTTTCTTCTTCTTCTTCTTCTTCTTCTTCTTCTTCTTCTTCTTCTTCTTCTTCTTTTGTTCTTCAAGAACCTGTGAGTTCTTGGAAGGGTGTTACTGATTGTAAAGAACTCCATTGATAAGATAGTGCAGAGAGCTCAGAGGAGCTCACAGGGACGTAGGCATATTGTCGAACCTCGTCAACAAATTTCTTATGTTCTTTTCTTTCTTCCTTTGATTAGTTGTTGTCTCTTTTCTTTATACAAGTCACTCTAGACTTGGGTGTTTGGAAGATCACCTCCTGGGCATCATCTAAGGTGGTTTCCCAATAGTGGTATCACCTCCTGGTATCAGACTTGGGTGTTTTGATAAATTCTGTGAATTAAATGGTATTCTAAGACATAGAACGGTTGTGAAAACCCCTCAGCAAAATGGAGTTGCTGAGAGGATGAATAGAACCTTTATGGAAAACGTTAGGTGCATGTTAATTGGGTCCAGTTTACCAAAATATTTTTTAGGAGAAGCTGTGTCTACAGCTGCATACTTGGTTAATAGATCACCCTCTAGGGCTTTAGACCTTAAGACTTCCATAGAGATGTGGAGTGGAAAACCCCCTAAGTTGAGCAACCTTAGGACTTTTGAGTGTGCTGCATATGCACATCGAAAGGATGATAAACTTAACCCAAGGTCTAGAAAATGTGTATTTCTAGGGTATGGTGATGGGGTTAAGGGGTATAGGTTGTGGTCCTTAGAACCAAAAGGAATGAAACTAATAATAAGTAGGGATGTTATTTTAATGAATTGTTATTTCCCTACTTGGAGAAAACTAACCCTGTAGGGGCTAGTGAGCAAACCAGTCCAGAATTTGTGAAGCATAGCATCAAGGAGAATTCAGTTTAGGTAGAGCAAGGAAGGAAAGAGAGTTCGGACCAGGTAGAGCCCATTGATGAAGACCAAGCTTAGGACACTCAAGAGGAGGCTGAACTGGAAGGGGTTGATGCAGCAAGTCAGAATGACTACCAGATCTCAAGGGACCGGGAAAGGAGGGTGGTTAACCACTTTTGAGATATGGTTTTGCGAATGCTAATGTAGCAGCTCCTTGGACAGAAGGAGGGATGGTTAAACCAGAAACTTACATGGATGGCATGGAGTGTAAGGATTCATCATAGTGGCAGCTAGCTATGGAGGAAAAAATGGATTCTTTGAGGAAGAACAACTCTTGGGTATTGATTACACCCAAAGTATAATGCGGTAGCTATAGCACAGCATAGTTTTAGGGTGTCGATTCCACTGAGAGATAAGTGATCTACAAGATAAAGTGTATACCTTAACACTAACGATAAAAGTTAAATGAGAGAATTTCAGTAGTGTGAGAAAATTGTGTAATTGTAATGAAAAATATAATGGAAGCAACAAGGGTCCGGGAATCCTCCCTAGGTTTGTTGCCTTATTCCAATCTCGATTCAATTGTTTTTATCTCGATTGCTAGTTTCACATCCCAAACAAGCAATCGACAAATATTCAATCAAAGCATATGTAAACCCTAATGCATTTGTTATGAAATACTCTTTACTTTCGTTTTAAGCACATATGACCTATCCAATAGATTTATCAAGAAACGATAATATATCTTAATGACGATATCGCAGTAATGGACAAACCTAAAAGATAAATCTAACGGAATCAATCACATCCAAACAAGTACACATAAGAAGAGTTTGACTAGACTTATATGGAGGAGAAGGGTGCAATCACCGGATTAAGAGAAAATCTTTTAATTAAATCAAAGAGTAAATCATAACAATGTTTAACAATAAATCCAAACTACAACTGAATCAATAATGAAAAATAAGAACAACTACACCTAGGGATTTATCCCTTTGCCTTGCTTGGAGATTAGTTGGCTATGGGGCTCATGCTTGATGGAGTTTTTTCCCGGCCTCCGGCCTCCCATGATTTCAATGAATAATAATTCCTTTTATCAAACCCTAAGTGATCTATTTATAATACAAGAGGTCCAAGGGTGTTTTTGGGTCCAAACTATCATTAAATCCCTAATTAGGTCATGACTCGGAGCAGGGGACCGTGTGCGCACCACGACATGTATTCCTTGGTTGGGTGAGCTTCTGGGCGCTACGGCTCTCTCTTTTGGGCACTACGGCTCTATCTGATGGTGAAGTCTGGAGTTTCTAGGCACCTAGGCCCTAACTGGTCTGGGCTTAGGTGCACACTAAAGGCTTCCTTGACCATAAACCCTTCATCTTGTCCTTTTAGTAGCACTCCTTTAGTCCGATACGCATGGAATCTTCGAGCTTTAAGCAATGATAGCTTTTCCATCTCTTTTAACTCAAAGAACCTGAAAAATGCATCGAAATAGATCAATGATCCAAGAATGCCACTTTAGAGTTGTTAACGTATAAAAGTGCAATTAAAAACTAGATCAACCCTAAAATGCTAACAATTAAGTACTGTTAAGATGCATTTTATGACTCTCATCACAACCCCCAACTAGGTTATTACTAGTCCCTAGCAATTCAAGTGAAAACAAGAGGTGAATTCTACGGTAGGACTCAAAACAAAGTAAAGCAATGTTAGCGTTAAACCAAGAGTAATTCACCTTTTGTTTACAAAAATCGTACATAACACACTGCTCATAGAATCATTAAATATCACCCAAGTCTAAAAGTAATCCAAACATCAATCTTAAAATTGTTATCGACTCTTAACATCCATCTTACCACAATCCATTAATCCGAACTCCCGGACGATTTTATGCGTGACATTCATGAATACAAGTCTTAGCCTCTAAAATATTTATTTTGCGTGACATCAATCACAAAAACAAGTTCTATAGGCTCACTTTTCAAATCACTCTCCACTATTGCAGAAAAATCACACCACCTTGGATCAATAGATCTTTAAATAAGCTTGTAATGTTAGGCTAAGGTAAAAGTTAAGAAAGAACGGGAAGGATTCAACAACTAAAATAACTCAATCTCTTAGTTTTCAAACACAACCACTTTAAGCACTGGATAACCTTACTTCAACACCTAACTCTTTCAACCATTTTTTGAGCATTTCTCTCAATAAATCACCACTTTATTTTTTCTTTTCTTCTTTCTTTGTCATAATTCACTTTTTTTTTTTTATTTTGGCATAAGACCATTCACCTCCTCTTTCATTCTTTTCTTTTCTTTTCCACAACCCCCAACTTATCTCCTTTAATATACTTAGGTTATGGTAGTAATATTTTTTCATATTTCCATCCTTACTCCTCTTAAGTGCTTCTCAACAAATGCGTACAACTAAGTTCTTTTAAAAGAAGGGTAATGATAAAATATTTTTAAGCTCATAAGGGTAAGTAAATGGGTTTTCAAAAGAAAAATGGAATCAAATTCTTTTTCAAGAAAAATGCTCAAACAGGTGACTAGTGATAGATATAGCAAGGATAAGTTTGAAAGGCTCAAACGATCCAAAAAAATGGCCTATATCATATCCTAAGTAATGTGCATTCTAAGAATTCGCCTCAAGTGATTATCAAATAAGTTCTAGAGCTTTTTGAGACCGCAAAAGCATTCACAAAACAATCGCACATAAAATTTCTCTAGATAATTTAGACTAATCATGCAATCTTATTGATGGAGTTTTCCCCGGCCTCCCATGATTTCAATGAATAATAATTCCTTTTATCAAACCCTAAGTGATCTATTTATAAGACAAGAGGTCCAAGGGTGTTTTTGGGTCTAAACTATCATTAAAACCCTAATTAGGTTATAACTCGGAGCAGGGGACTGTTTGCGCGTTGCGGCTCTGTCTATTCCTTGGTTAGGTGAGCTTTTGGGCGCTGCAGCTCTGTCTGATGGTGGAGTCTGGAGCTTCTAGGCACCCAGGCCCAGACTGGTCTGGGCTTAGGCGTACACTAAAGGCTTCCTTGCCTATAAACCCTTCATTTTGTCCTTTCGGAAGCACTATTTCACTCCGATACGCACGAAATCTTCGAGCTTTAAGTAATGATAGCTTTTCCATCTCTTTTAAACTCAAAGTACCTAAAAATGCACTGAAATAGATCAATGATCCAAGAATGAAACTTTAGATTTGTTAACGTATAAAAGTGCAATTAAAAACTAGATCAACCCTAAAATGTTAACAATTAAGTACTGTTAAGATGCATTTTATGACTTTCATCAGGTATTGGTGTCCAAACTAGTAAAACAGAGAGTTGTGGATTGTAGATGGATCTACAAGATCAAAGAAGGGAACACTCCAGGGGATAAAGTTTGGTATAAAGCTAAGCTGGTGGCGAAGGGGTTCACACAAAGAGAAGGCATAGACTTCATCAAAATATTCTCACCAGTTGTGAAATACAAGACGATCAGGATAGTGTTAGCATTGGTGGTCCAATTCAATTAAGAAATCGAGCAAATGGATGTGAAGACAGCGTTCTTACATGGAGAACTTGATGAGACCATTTACATGAGGCAACCTGAAGGCTATGAGGAAGGAAGGCAGGGAGATTTGGTGTGCCAACTAAAGAAATCTCTATATGGCCTGAAGCAATCACCTCAGCAATGGAATAAGATGTTTGATTCCTTTGTAACCAGCTTGGGTTTCATGAGGAGCTACTATGATTCATGCTTGTATTACAAGGGGCACAAGGTGGAGGAAGTGGTGATCATCTTGATCTATGTTGATGATATGTTGCTGGTTGGGAGCAGCATGTAAAGGATTAGAAAATTGAAGGCTCAACTCAGTTATGAGTTTGAGATGAAGGATCTTGGCCATGCACAGAAGATCCATGGGATGTGTATCATCCGGGAAAGGGAGAGAAACAAATTAAAGATCTCTCAAACTTCCTACAGAAAGAAAATGATATCTAAGTACTCTATGGAAGATAGCAAACCAGTTAAGGTTCCCCTTGCTAGTCATTTCAAGTTCTCCAGCGATCAATGTCCAAGATCGAATGAGGAGAAGAAGGAATTGGAAAAGGTCCCCTACTCTAGTGTGGTTGGTTCTGTAATGTTGACCATGGTAGGCACTAGACCTGATATTACTCATGCAATAAGTGTCCTTAGTAGGTTTATGAATAATCCCGGAAAGGAGCATTGGCTTGGGATGAAGTGGTTGTTGAGGTACTTGAAGGGAAACCCAGATGTGGGGCTAGTTTATAAGAAGAGGGGTAAGTCCATTTGCCTTTAGGGTTATGCTGATTCGGACTATGGAGCAGACCAGGATAAAAGGAGATCGATTTCCTCCTATTTCTTCAACTTAAATGGATATTATGTAAGTTGGAAGGCTCAGTTGCAGCCGGTGGTAGCACTCTTAACAACCGAGGCTGAGTATATAGCAGCTACGGAAGCCATCAAAGAGGCTATGTTGTGCAAAGGGTTGTTGGAAGAGTTGAAGGTACTAGAGGAGCAGGTTGTGGTGTATTCGGATAGCCAAAGTGCATTGCACTTGTGTAAGAATCTGGTGTTCCATGAGAGGACAAAGCACATGGATATTCGGTACCATCTCATTTGGGAAAATGTTACGAAAGGATACATCCATGTGGATAAGGTGGCCACGGAAGAAAACCCTGCGGATTAAGGTACTAAATTTCTACCTCTAAGCAAGTTCAATCATTGCCTTCGACTTCTTAGGATTGGATTCGGTTGATATGATGACTCAAGATGAGTTTGGATACTGAGTTCTCTGCACAATGGGTTCGGGTTTAAATGCTTGGACAAAGGTAGAGAATGTTGGTATTTTGTCTGAGGTTTAAATAAGAAGGTGGAAGAATAAAATCAACATGTTCAGCACCAATGTGCGCTACGACACAACCTTCCCAGGTCGCAGCGCCCAGCAAGGAAGGAGTCTTGGAGGAGGTGTGCGCCGTGGCTCAGCCTCCCCTAGGTCGCGGTGCCCTGAAGCTTGAGGAAATGCGCTTTGCCCTGGGCCGCGGCGCCAGGCACACTGATGCACACATGTTTCAGCTTTTTAAGTGGTTCATGACTGATTACGCTCAAACTATCACACGGTTATTGTGTATAGATGAGGTGTCGATCCCATGAGGAAACGCATACTACAAGAGAAAATGTAAACTTTACACGAATGATAACAATCAAATGAAAGAATATGAGTTTTGATAATAGAATAACGTGAGAGAATTGTGTAAATATAACGAAGAATATAAATGAGAAATAACAAAGTTTCAGGAATCCTCCCTAGGTTCGTTGCCTTGTTCCAATCTTGATTCAATTGATTTTATCTCGATTGCTAGTTTCACATCACAAACAAGCAATCGGAAAATATTCAATCATAGCACATTAACACTCTAATGTAATTGCTCCAAATCACTCATTGATTTCGATTCAAGCACACATGACCTATCTTAAAGATTATCAAGAAACGACAATATATCTCAATGAAAATATCGCAGTAATGGACGAATCTATAAGATAAATCTACCGGAATCAATCACATCCAAACAACTCGACATAAGAAAAGCTTGACTAGACTTATATGGAGGAGAAGCATGCAATCACCGGATTAAGAAAATCTAAGATAAGAAGAACATAAATTGCAGCTGTCACATGAACCTAAATTCTTCTTGTTTAATCAAAGAGTAAATCATAAACAATATTCAACAATAAATCCTTACAACCGAATCAAGAATGAAAAAATAAGAACAACTACACCTAGGGATTCATCCCTTTGCCTTGCTTGGAGACTAGTTGGCCATGGGGCTTATGGTTGATGAAGAATGTGGAGCTCTCCCCTTGATTTCCAGTCTTAAGAGACTTGGAAGAATGCTTGATTTTTTTCTGGCTGCAAACCCTTATGGATCTATATATAGACCATAAGTTTGAGGGGTGTTTTGGGCTCAAAAATTGTCATTTAAAAGCACTAATTGGGTCAAGAAACCGTGTGCGCGCCTAGGCACTACCTTTGTCCAAGATTGGTGGTGTTCTGGAAGGCGCAGCACTCACTTTTGCACACCTAGGTGCTCACTCATGGCAGAAAAGTGGAGTCTCTAGACAGTGCGGTGCTCACTTTTGCACGCCTAGGCGCCCACTCTTGCACGCATAGCTTCTTCTCTGGATGGTGCGGCGCTCACTCTTGCACGCCTAGGCCTCTTGGTTTTCTATCCAAGAACTTGTGGACTTTGTTGGCAAGGTTTGAGGTCTTGACGCACACCTAGCCTTCCAAACATGTGGACTTTTCTTGTGGCCACGACGCACAACAGGCCTTCTGAAACTACTCCGTTCACTCCGACATACATGAACTTTTGGCGCTTTAAACATAGATAGCTTCATCATCTCTTTTGAACTCAAAGCACCTGAAAATGCACTGAAATAGATCAATGATCCATGAAGGATACTTTAGAATTGTTAAGGTAAAAACGAGTAATTGAACCCTAGATCAACTCTAACATGCTAACAAATAAGCATTGTTAAGATTCGTTTTACGAATCTCATCATAACCCCCAACTAGCTTATTGCTAGTCCCTAGCAATTCAAGCGAAAGACATGAAATGAATTCTTTATCAAAACAAAATACAGCAATGTTGGCGTTAACCAAGAGTGATTCAAAATCTTTGTCTCAAAAATCATGCATAACATACAGCACATAGAATCATTAAATATCACTCAAGTCCAAGAATAATCCAAATGTCAACCTTAAAATTATTATTGACTCTTATCATCCGTCTTACCACAGTCCATTAATCCGAAGATCCGAAAGATTTTATGCACAATGTCCATGAATACAAGTCTTGACCTCTAAAAACGTATTAAATTGCGTGACATCAATCACAAATCAAGCTCCATAGGCTCACTTTTCAAATCACTCTCCACTATTGATACCAGATTTAAATAGAATTAAAGGAAACTAAACAAACAAACAACAAAATGAAAGATAGGAGTTCACCACCCAAGAGATAACACCAAAGGGATATAGAATATCACCACCCAAAGGGTTAACACAAGGGATACAGAACTATATGAATTCACCACTCTAAGGATTATACCAAAGAGATACAGAATTACAAGAAAGAGAAAACTCTCTTCTAAAAGCCAAAGGCTGATTTCAATTTATAAACTCAAGTCTGATTTTTCAACTTACAAACACAAGTATTTATAGAGCTTAGAACAACCTTCTAAGCTTAGGACAAGCAAGAAAACAAGGCATAAAACATGCAAGCAAAAAATCCCTAAAACATGCAAGGAAACAATCCATAAAACATGCAATGAAACAATCCCTAAAACAATGAAGGAGACAATCCCTAAAACATGCAAGGAATCAAGGAAAAGGCCAAAAGAAGAATACAATCCCGGAATTTCAGGAGGACCCAACTAGCAGAATTCAAACGGCCATATCTTCTTCCACACAACTCCAAATGGGCTGAAACTTGTTGGGTTGGAAAGATGACATCTTGAACTTCAATTTATGCTTAAGAAAGTCTCAAAAAACAGATCGTTGGGGCCTGTTATGATGGGCCTAAATCTAATAGGCTGTTGCATCCGAATCTTCTTCCACTTTGGGCTTGGACCTTGCACCTTGCTTAGTTGATAAGAGATTTTGTTATTTTTTGTTGGGCAGGCCCATGTTAGGTTGGACATACCCATTTTATGAGGCCTTATTTGTTAGGTTAAATGTTTGTTGGACACACCTGTGTCAGACTCCCCCGGTTGATGAAGACTTGCCCCCAAGTCCACTTGGTCTTCTTAATCCTCAAAGTAAGGAGAAAGATCTGAGACATTAAAGGTTGTAGAAACTCCATAAGCACAAGGTAGCTCATGCCCTCTCTAACAAGCCCCTTTTCGATCAACTCTTCAATTTGTCTCTGTAATACTTCATGCTCCTTAAGGTTCAATTGATAGGCTGGTTTGTTAGGCAACACAGATCCTGGTACAAGATCAATGCAATGCTGCATATCTCTCATAGGTGGAAGGCCATGGGGAATTTCCTCTAGAACAACATCACTAAATTCCATGAGGAATGGAATCAAAGAAGGAGGAATTTCTGTTGGTTCTTTCTCTTCCCTTACCACAATTACAAAGTCTTCACCATTCTCTATCAATACTTTCTCAACCCCAGATCTGGTCGACAAATTAGTTCCCTCCCCAAAAGAAGGTTTAGGAACATGAACCATTTTCAATGGAACCAAAAGGACCTTAACTCCATCCTTCTCAAAAGAATAAGTATTTTTGAAACCTTCATGCTTAGTCTTTCTATCATACTGCCAAGGTCTACCAAGCAACAAATGATATGCATCCATAGGCACTATGTCACAAACTATAGCATCGTTATAATTCTTGCCAATGGAAAATTCAACAAAGCATCTTTTATTCACCTTCACTTCATTGTCTTTGAGAAGCCACTGAAATTTGTATGGTTCCGGATGATCTTCAGTTTTTAACTTCGGTTTCTCCACCATTGTTGATGCCACAACATTTTCACAACCTCCTCCATCAATGATGACGTTACAGACCTTTCCATGAGAAGTGTATCTGGTATGAAAAATATTGTTCTGCAACCATTCATCTTCCACATAGGTTATGTTGAGGCTTCTTTGAACCACAAGAGCCTCCCCTCGATCAGCATTAGTAATTTCTTCTTCCACAGCAACATGTTCATTAGTTTCTGGTGAAAAATCATGCTCACCTTCCGTTTCCATGTCTTCTTCCACAAGAGACACCATTTTGCGATTTGGACAATCAGAAGCAATATGTCCAAAATCTTGACATTTGAAACACCTTCGAGTTGTATTGGAAATGATTGGATGATTTGAACCTGATGTAGTTTCATTCCTTTGCTTGGCCGCGGTTGTCTTGGGTATGGTCATGGTTTTAGAAGTGGAACCACTCCCACGGTTAGAAACTTCATCTTGAATAAAGGATCGAAAACAATTACCACGTTTTTCTTTCAGTTGCTTCTCCACCTTCATAGCGAGTTTGCAAACATCATTATAAGTCCAATATGGTTGCAGCTGCACCACATCACTGATTTCAACACGTAACCCACCAAGATAGCGGGCTATCATCTGCTCCTCTTGCTTAACAACATCACAACAAATCATTAGATGATCAAACTTTGCTGCATACTCCTTCACGGACAACTCCCTTTGCTTGAAATTATGAAATTTCATAAAAACATCTTGTTTGTAGTGGTCAGGTAAATACTTTCTTTTTAGCTCTCTCATCATCTTTGCCCATGTTGTAATACGTACTCTTCCTTCACGTTCTCGCTGCCTCTTCAAATTCTCCCACCAGATTGAAGCATGTTTCCTTAGCTTGATGGCAACAACTCTCACTTTACGATTTTCTGGAACATCTTTAAAATCAAAGATTCGCTCAACGGTAGTAAACCAATCAATGAAATCATCTGGTTGCATCCTTCCCTCAAATTCTGGAATGTCCACCTTGACATCATAATCACGTCGAAAAACATGATTTCTTAGCTCACGGGGGTGAGGTGGTGTGCTGTCACTTGAGGCATGACCACGAGCTTGGTGAAAAGGATTAACTTCGTCTCCATCATTGCTGGAAACTTCAATGTCTGAGCCATGATGAGGGGCACCATGTTCAGAAGTTCCATAATGCTCTAGGCGTTGTTCGAGTTGCTGCACTTGTCTCCTCAAGGCTTCCATCTCGATATCTCGCAGATCTTCTTGCGGTGGTGCTTCTGGAGCTGCTATTGGAATAGCTTGACCACGACGACCACGACCAGCCATAATAACAAGAACTATGGAAATCAAGGTGTTAGATATCACACTTGAGAAACCAAAGCTCTGATACCAATTTGATACCGGATTTAAATAGAATTGAAGGAAACTAAACAAACAAACAACAAAATGAAAGATAGGAGTTCACCACCCAAGAGATAACACCAAAGGGTTATAGAATATCACCACCCAAAGGGTTAACACAAGGGATACAAAACTATATGAATTCACCACTCTAAGGATTATACCAAAGAGATACAGAATTACAAGAAGGAGAAAACTCTCTTCTAAAAGCCAAAGGCTGATTTCAATTTATAAACTCAAGTATGATTTTTCAACTTACAAACACAAGTATTTATAGAGCTTAGAACAACCTTCTAAGCTTATGACAAGCAAGAAAACAAGGCATAAAACATGCAAGCAAACAATCCCTAAAACATCCAAGGAAACAATCCATAAAACATGCAATGAAACAATCCCTAAAACAATGAAGGAGACAATCCCTAAAACATGCAAGGAATCAAGGAAAAGGCCAAAAGAAGAATACAATCCCGGAATTTCAGGAGGACCCAACTAGCAGAATTCAAACGGCCATATCTTCTTCCACACATCTCCAAATGGGCTGAAACTTGTTGGGTTGGAAAGATGACATCTTGAACTTCAATTTACGCTTAAGAAAGTCTCAAAAAGCAGATCGTTTGGGCCTGTTATGATGGGCCTAAATCTAATAGGCTGTTGTATCCGAATCTTCTTCCACTTTGGGCTTAGACCTTGCACCTTGCTTAGTTGATAAGAGATTTTGTTATTTTTTTGTTGCGCAGGCCCATGTTAGGTTGGACATACCCATTTCGTGAGGCCTTATTTGCTAGGTTAAAGGTTTGTTGGACACACCTGTGTCAACTATGTTGAAAAATCACACTACATTGGATCAGTAGGTCTTTAATAAGTTTGCAACGTTAGGCTAGGGTAAAGGTCAAGAGAGAATGAGAAAAGTTTAAACAAATAAAAGAACTAAGTCTCTTAATTTAAACACAACCACTTTAAGCACTAGATAACCTTACTTCAACACCCAACTCTTTCAACCATTTTTTCGAGCATTTCTCTCCATAAATCACCACTTCTTCTTTTTTTCTTTCTTTCTTTGCCATAATTCACTTCTTTTTTATTTTGGCACATAACCATTCACCTCTTTTTTTTCATTTTTTTACTCTTTTCCACAACCCCTAACTTGTCTTTTTTAATGTACTTGGGTTATGGTAGTAATATTTTCTCATATTTCCATCCTTACTCTTCTTAAGTGCTTCTCAACAAATGTGTATAACTAAGTTCTTTTAAAAGAAAGATAAGGATAAAATATTTTTAAGCTCATAAAGGTGGGTGAATGGGTTATCAAAAGAAACAAGGCTCAAATTCTTTTTCAAGAAAAAGGCTCAAACAGGTGACTAGCGATAAATATAACAAGGGTAAGTTTAAAAAGGCTCAAACGGTCCAAAAATGGCCTACATCATATCCTAAGTAATGTGTATTCTATGATTTTTGCCTCAAGTGATTATCAAATAAGTTCTAGAGCTTGTTGAGACCGCAAAAGTATTCACCAAACAATCACACATAAAACTTCTCCAAATGCTTTAGACTAATCATGCAATCTTACCACAAACCAGAATCTCAAACCAAAGAAAGATTGACACTTAATTTATTCTCAAAGCCAAGCAAGATTTAACTTCTTCTAAACGCTATATGCTATCTCAATTAGGCTCATATCATCAACAAGTGAATTAACTCCAAGGGTAACACAAAGCATGCTAAAAAACAAACAAAACTAAACATAAATTTTTTTTAAAACATATTATCCTAACAAACATGTGTATTAAAACAAAACAAACAAATTAAAATGAAAAAGGGAAGTTGACACTCAACAATTCAATGGTATGCAATAAGAAATGTGTTTCCTCCCCCCCCCCCCAAACTTAAGACAGGCATTGTCCTCAATGTAAAAGCAAAAGTTAAGGAAACTCTCTGATAAGAGCCATAAAGTGCATCTCAACGATGTTTAATTGTTAGCATTTTATGATTCTTCTCGGTCTTTATTGCACTTTTATGTGTTGATAACTCTTAAGTAATATTATTGGACCACTAACTTATTTCAGTGCATTTTTTGGTACTTTGAGCCTAAAGAGAAGAAGAAGTGATTGATGTTTAAAAACACCAAGGTTCCATGCACGACAAAGCAGAGGAGTGGCTGCGGAGAGGCAAAGCATGAAGAAAAATCAAGCTCAGCCCAGCACCGCAGTGCCCCTTAGTCAGCACCGCGGTGCACAGAAACTCCCATATGGTGCCCCTCAGCTAGCACCTCGGTGCCCCTCAACCAGCACCGCAGTGCCCAGAAGCTCTCCCAGCTAGATTATGCCTAGCTGAGGGTATTACATCTCCGAGTTAGACTTTAATTAGGGTTTTAAACATTAGATTAAAACCCAAGAACATCCCTTGGATCCTTGTACTATAAATAGGACACTTAGGGCTTAAGAGAAGGCGTCTTGGTTGTGGAGAAAAACCTAGAAATAAAGGCAGCAGCTCTCATCCACAAAAGTGTTTTAGCTATGAACACCATGGCTAACTAACTTCCAAGCAAGGCGAAGGGATAAATCCCTAGGTGTAGTTGTTCCTATCTTTCCTTATTTGATTCAGTTGTAATAAGAATTTATTGTCATACATTGTCATGATTTACTTCTTTATCTAATTATAAGATCTTATCTATTCCAGTGATTGTATCTTTTTCCTTGATATAAATTTAGTCATGCTTCTCTTATGTCAAGATTGTTTGGGTATAATTGAGTCCAGTAAATCTAGCCTTTAGGTTTGTCCATTACTGCAATATTGTTGACAAAGATATATTGTCGTTTCTTGATAAACCTATAGGATAGATCATATGTGCATAAATCGAAGAAGTATTTCATAACAATCATATTAGGGTTTATATATGTGCTTTAATTGAATATTTGCCGATTGCTTGTTTGGGATGTGAAACTTGCAATCTTGATAAAAATAACTGAATCAAGATTGGAATAAGACAACGAACCTAGGGAGGATTCCTGGACCCTTGTTGTTCTCTACTATATTTTACACAATTACTTCATTACCAAAAATTCATATTTTCTCACTTAAATCGTTATCGTTTGTGTTATGGTTCACACCTTCTTTTGTAGTTAACTTGTTTCCCTATGGAATCGACACCCCGAAACTGTGCTACAACAACTGCATTACTCTTTGGGCGTAATCAAATTTTGGTGCCGTTGCCGGGGAGACGCACTTAAGTACAAGGAAGATTGTCAACCTTGAGACATTACGGTAGAAGAATTGTAAATAATTTTTCTTTTCAGCAGTTTGTTAAGGCAGTAACTTTGTTCCCTCTTTTAGCTTGCTGCATTTATTTTATTTTATTTTATTCTTTCTTTTTATAGTAATTTTTTATTTATTATTTTGTGATCTTGCATGCCCCAATATAGAGACACTTTGGGTAGATTTGCTTGTAGGCCTGTGTTAGAATCAGAATTAAATTATTTTCTAAATCCTTTATTTGACAACCCATCTAGTCCCGAAGAGATGAGTGAACATGAAAATCAACCCCTTAGGACCCCTCAGGATTATTTCCACCCTACACGCATAGCCACACCATCATGCATCATGTTTCCAGCCAATACTCACCATTTAGATTTTAAAACAGGGATGATACAATTATTCCCTACATTTCATGGCTTGGAAAGTGAAAACCCATATGTGCACATTAGAGAGTTTGAGGAAGTAGTTGTGACTTTTGATAATCAAGATGCAACTGCTGACATTGTGAGACTTAAGTTCTTTCCTTTCGCTTTGAAGGATAGAGCTAAGAGTTGGCTATACTCACTGAGACCATGATCTATTGGGTCATGGACTGAGATGACTCAGATTATTTCTTAATAAATACTTCCCCCAACATAAGATCAATGCTTTAAAAAGGCAAATCTCCACCTTTGCACAAAAGGATAGTGAGACTTTATATCAATCTTGGGAGAGATTTAAGGAGTTGTTGAGTATATGCCCTCACCATGGGTATGAGAATTGACGCTTAGTGAGCTATTTTTATGAGGGACTTACATATAGGGAGCACCAATTTGTAGAGATGATGTGTAATGGTGAATTTTTAGAAAAAAGATCCTGATGAGGCCATAGAGTACCTCAATGAGCTTGCTAAAAAAGCTCACACTTGGATTGGACCTAGTGCTACTGAAAGCACAAATAGGTCACGACCTATAGGGCACCCGAATGGTGGTGGAATTTACCATCTTAGGGAAGAGGATAACCTTAAGGCCAAGGTCGAGATGCTCACTAGGGAACTAGAGGTGTTAAAGACTAAGAGCTTAAAGCCAACAAATGTAGCTAATCATGCAAAATATTTTGAACCATGTTTTATATGTGGCGGGGTAGATCATCTTACCCAAAATTGTCCCACATTTGCTGAGATGAAAGAGATGTATAAGGAACAATGTAATGCTTTAGGCATTTATAAGAAGCCTTTGGCACCCCTTCTCTGATACTTATAATCTGGGATGGCAAAATCACCCCAATTTTAGTTGGAAGTCTGAAAACCAGCAGCTTGCACAACCCCCCGCACCATATCTTGAACCATATCATGCACCTGTATCTTCTAGGAGTTCTTTAGAAGACATTTTACATGCTTTTATTAAAGCATAGGGTAAGACTAATCAAAGACTTGAATCTTTAATTACGCAGGTTGTTGAAGAAAATAAAGAGATAAAGAGCCAAGTGTCCAAGTTGATGAACTACTTGAGTGTGATTGAGCGAGGTAAGTTCCATTCTCAAGCTCAGTCCACATCCCATGGTCAACACCTAGCAAAAAAAAATTTGAAAGAGGTGAATGCCATTAAGACACTAGGTGGTAAGTTATTACACATCCCAACAACGAAAAAATCAGAGGATGTGGACGAAAGCCACCAAGCATACATGATTGACTCATTCATAGAAAAGGTCCAGCACCTTAATCTATTAGAGTCCACCCTCACCCACAGCTTCACAAAAGCATATATCGAGCCAAAATTTGTGGATATTATTGATGACATCCTTGAGGCCTCTTCAAAGCATATAAGCACTGAATTTGGCAATGAAGCAGTTGCTGGTCCATTCAGTTCATGTTTGTCTAGGAGGGAATAAGAGCGTCTGGCTGAAGACGTAAAACTTAGCGCTCATGGGAGGCACCCCGCAGCTTATCCTTTTTACTTTTATTGTTTTCATAATTCTTTTTCTTGTTTATTTTTCGTATTTGTTTTTTCTGTTTTCCAGTATTAACTTAGTATTTCTTTTTCAGGGACAAATATACGAAGCAATTCAAATGGTGGAGCATAATTTTCAGCTTCTGTGCACCTTTGGCTACGAAGGGAGTTTCCTTTACTCTTTCTTTTACATTGAGGTCAATGCAATTTTTAAGTTGGGGGTGGAGGAAACGCATCTCTTTGTTTCAATATTCTTTATTTCCACACATTTTTTTTATTGAACTGCTTGGTGTCGTTCTCCCTTTTTGTTTGTTTTTAGCATGTTTTGTGTTAGCCTTAGAATTAATTCACATGTCAATGATATGAACTTGATTGAGATAGCATATAGCATTTAGAAGAAGTTAAACCTTGCTTTGGTTTGAAATTAATTTAAGCGTCAATCTTCATTTGGTTAGAGACTCTAGTTTGTGGTAAGATTGTATGATTAGTCCTAAACATTTAGAGAAGTTTTATGTGTGATTGCTTTGTGAATAATTTTGCGGTCCCGACAAGCTCTAGAACTTACTTGATAACCACTTGAGGTGAATTCTTAGAATGCATATTACTTAGGATATGATCTAGGCCATTTTTGGACCGTTTGAGCCTTTTGAACTTACCATTGCTATATTTATCACTAGTCACCCATTTGAGGCTTTTTCTTGAAAAAGAATTTGAGCCTTAGTTCTTTCAATAGCCCATTTACTCATCTTTATGAGCCTAAGAAAATATTTTATTCTTACCTTTCTCTTAAAAGAACTTAGCTGCACATTTGTTGAGGAGCATTTAAAATGAGTAAGGATGGGAATATGAGAAAATATCACTACCATAACCCAAGTACATTAAAGGAGATAAGTTGGGGGTTGTGGAAAAGAAAAGAAAAGAAAAGAAAATAATGAAAAATTAGGTAAATGGTCTTATGCCAAAATACCAAAGAAAAGAAAATAGAAGTGAATTATGGCAAAGAAAGAAGAAAAGAGAAATGAATTATGGCAAAGAAAGAAGAAAAGAAAAGAAAAGTGGTGATTTCAGAAAAATGCTCGAACAAATAGTTGAAAAAGTTGGGTGATGAAGTAAGGTTATCTAGTGCTTAAAAGAGGTTGTGTTTAAAGCTAAGAGATTGAGTTCTTTTACTCGTGAATCCTTCCTATTCTTTCTTAAACTTTACCTTAGCCTAACGTTACAAGCTTATTAAAGACCTATTGATCCAATATAATGTGATTTTTTTCTACAATAGTGGAGAGTGGTTTGAAATGTAAGCCTATGGAGCTTATTTTTGTGATTGATGTCACGAAATTTATCATATTTTATAGGCCAAGACTTGTATTCACGAACCTTATGCATAAAATCATCCGGATGTTCGGATTAATGGATTGTGGTAAGATGGATGCTAAGAGTTAATAACGATTTTAAGATTGATGTTTGGATTACTTTAGAAACTTGGGTGAAATTTAATGATTCTATGCGCCGTGTGTTATGTGCAATTTTTGAGACAAAAGTGAATTACTCTTGGTTAACATTGATATTGTTTTACTTTATTTTGATTCCCACCATGGATTTCATCTCTTATTTCCGCTTGAATTGCTAGGGACTAGCAATAAGCTAGTTGGGGGTCGTGATAAGAGTCATAAAATGCATCTAAACGGTGTTTAATTGTTAGCATTTTATGATTCTTCTCGGTCTTTATTGCACTTTTATGTGTTGATAACTCTTAAGTAGTATTATTGGAGCACTAACTTATTTCAGTGCATTTTTAGGTACTTTGAGCCCAAAGTGAAGAAGAAGCGATTGATGTTTAAAAACACCAAGGTTCCATGCACGATGAAGCAGAGGAGTGGCTGCGGGGAGGCAAAGCATGAAGAAAAATCAAGCTCAGCCCAGCACCGCAGTGCCCCTTAGTCAGCACCGCGGTGCCCAGAAACTCCAATACGGTGCCCCTCAACTAGCACCGCGGTGCCCAGAAGCTCTCCCAGCTAGATTATGCCTAGCACCGCGGTGCTCCTCAAGTAGCACCGCAGCACGCACAGGGGATTACATCTCCGAGTTAGACTTTAATTAGGGTTTTAAACATTAGATTAAAACCCAAGAACACCCCTTGGACCCTTGTACTATAAATAGTAGGGCTTAAGAGAAGGCATCTTGGCTATGGAGAAAAACCTAGAAATAAAGGCATCAGCTCTCATCCACAAAAGTGTTTTAGCTATGAACCCATGGCTAACTAACTTCCAAGAAAGGCAAAGGGATGAATCCCTAGGTGTAATTGTTCCTATCTTCCCTTATTTGATTAAGTTGTAATAAGAATTTATTTTCATACATTGTCATGTTTTACTTCTTTATCTAATTATAAGATCTTATCTATTCTGGTGATTGTATCTTTTTCCTTGATATAAATTTAGTCATGTTTCTCTTATATCAAGATTGTTTGGGTATAACTGAGTCTGATAAATCTAGCCTTTCAGTTTGTTCATTACTGCAATATCGTCGACAAAGATATATTGTCGTTTCTTAATAAACCTATAGGATAGATCATATGTGCAAAAATCAAAGAGTATTTCATAACAATCACATTAGGGTTTATATGTGTACTTTAATTGAATATTTGTCGATTGCTTGTTTGGGATGTGAAACTTGCAATCGAGATAAAAACAACTGAATCAAGATTGGAATAAGGCAACGAACCTAGAGAGGATTCACGGACCCTTGTTGTTCTCTACTATATTTTACACAATTACTTCATTACCAAAAATTCATATTTTCTCACTTAAATCGTTATCGTTTGTGTTATGGTTCACACCTTCTTTTGTAGTTAACTTGTTTCCCTGACGAATCGACACCCCAAAGCTATGCTACAACAACCGCATTACTCTTTGGGCGTAATCACTCCCCTTTTAACCAAAGGTGCATGGAGCCGAAAGTTGTGCAGGACCAATTGAACTGTTGTGCATATTTGTCCCTGAAAAAAAAATACGAAGGTAATACTGGAAAACAACAAAATACTAATAATAAACAAGAAAATGAATTATGAAAAACACTAAAAATAAAAGGATATGTTATGCGGTGCCTCCCATGAGCGCTAAATTTTACGTCTTCAGCCAAACGCTGCACCACTCTCACTGCTGGCCTCATTGTGGTGCTGAAGATGAGGCTCCATATTTAATGGCCTTAGTGCTAGTCTTTTGGCAAGGAATACTTAAAGTCCACCACATGTGGCTCAAGTGTTCTTGATGTTTCTCATTTACTATCAGCAGTAGAGTATTTGATTCCCACACCCAAGTGACTTCTCTTTAGCAACTCCTCAAAGCATGGTTGCCAAGATTTCTTAATAAATCCCTGTGACTTATCTCAAATATCAATAACATTAACGACATGGGGATAACTTAAAGAATCATTGAACTCAAAATTATTAGGAGGGAATTCCAAAGAGTTAGAATTATCTTTAATGTGCTCATCCTCCGAATTAATCCTATCAATCATATAAGTGTCGAAACACTCATCCTCTTCATGTGGCTGCCTTGAGATTCGAAAAACATTTACCTCTAAAGTCGTATTTCCAAATGATAATGTCATTAGGCCATTCCTACAATTAATGAGGGCATTGGCAGTGGCAAGGAATGGCCTTCAAAGTATCAAAGGAATCTTGGACTCCGTATTCACCATAGAAATAGTATCTAAAACCAAAAAGTCAATAGGATAATAGAAATTATTAGTTTGCAACAAAACATCTTCTACAATACCTCTTGGTTTTCTTACCGATCTATCCGCTAATTGAAGTACCATGGAGGTTGGTTTAATCTCACCTAAACTGAGTTGCAAATATATGGAGTATGGCATGAGGTTCACACTAGCTCCCAAATCTAGCAATGCTTGGCCACAAGATTTGTTTCCAATTTGACAAGCCACCATTGAACAGCCCAGATCTTTATATTTGGGCGTTGTAATGCTATTAATTACTACACTTGCTTGCTCCATTAAGAATACGGTCTTCTTAACATTATGCCTCTTCTTGAGTCTGCATAGATCCTTGATGACTTTAGCATAGTTGGGAATCTGTTTTATAACATGAAGAAGATGGAGGTTAATCTTAACATGTTGAAGTTGTTCAAGAATCTCACCTTTTAGTGTTGAATTTCTCTCCTTAGGTTTAAGGAGAGCTTGAGGGAAAGGCACCGGTGGAGAATAATCATCATGGGCCTCTTGTTCCTTGGGGGCTTTATCCTTGTTGCTCACGGTATTAGGAATCAAGTGTGATGGTAGAGTGGGTCCATCAATTTTCTTACCACTGCGGGTGATTATGGCATTAACCTCTTTAATATTGTGATTTTTCGGATCAGAGGTTTGTGCCATATGTTGTCCCCTTGGATTTTGTTGTGCCTACGAAGGAAACAGACCTTGCTCTTGAACCATCAAGAAACTAATCAACTTGGTGAGTTGGATTTTTATTTTCTTTTGTTCCTCTTTGATCTCTTTTTGCTCCTCTAGCAACCGTTGATTTATCTTGCCTTGTTCTTCCACACTCTTGGCATATACCTGCAGAAATGAACTAAACATATATTCCAAAGGTAAAGATTATTGTGTTGCGTAAGATGAGTTTGCTTTCGGTTGCCATTGGATACTAGAGTGGGGATAAGGTTGTATATCGGATCTCCAGCTAAAATTAGGGTGATTCTTCCAATTGGGATTGTAGGTGCTATAGTAGGGTGAGTCTGGTTTCCTAAAGGGTATACCTAAAGCATTACACTCCCTCTTTCTCTTAAAATAAGCTGGACAATCCTTAGATAAATGATCCACCCTATTACACATAAAGCAAGGTTCATAGGAATCTACCCTAGCAACCAGTTCAGGGGCTCTAGCATCCTTAGTTTTTAAGGCTTCAATTTCCTTAGTTAGGGCCTCTAAACGGGTTTTAAGGCTATCCTCTTCCTTAAGTTGATAAATTCCAGCAGGTTGATTTCTCTTAGTACTTTCCATGGCACTCGGTCCTATCCAAGTGTGGGCTTTTTCTGATAGGTCATCTAGGAAATCTATAACTTGATCGGAATCTTTTTGAAGAAAATCCTCATTACACATCATTTCTATGAATAACCTTTCCCTACTTAGGAGTCCATCATAGAAATAGCTAACCACTCACCAACTCTCATACCCATGGTGTGGACAAGAATTTAAAAGGTCTTTGAAACGTTCCCAAACTTGATATAAGGTTTCACTCTCCTTTTGTGCAAAGTTTGAGATTTGTCTCTTGCGGCTATTGGTCTTATGGGTTGGGAAATGCTTTTGGAAGAAGATTTGAGTCATCTCATCCTAACTACCTATAGACCTAGGCCTTAACAAGTAAAGCCAAACCTTGGCCTTTTCCTTAAGTGAAAAAGGGAAAAACCAAAGTTTGACGGTGTCCACCATATCAGCCCTATTTTGAAAGGTTGCAACTACTTCCTCAAATTCCCTAATATGAACATAGGGGTTTTCATTCTCAAACCCATGGAAGGTTGGTAGCAATTGTATCATGCCCAGCTTAAACTCAGGTTGTTGAACATTAGGGGGGAACATGATACAAGATGGTGTGGCCGTTCGGCTAAGGTGCAAGTAGTCTTTAAGTGTCCTAGCAACATTTTCATTATGATTTTTGGCCATGTTAACAAAATCCTGTAAATTCTTGGATGGGGGTGCACTATGGTTTGATCTAGGCAAGGTTTCACTAACAGATGTGGAAGGAGAGGATAACTCTAATTCAGGTTCTCTAATGAATCTATCTCGCGAATCTCTCGGTCTAAGCATACACCAATTGAGTTAGAGGGGAAATAGAATAAATAAAAAGAATAATAAAAGAAAATTAGGAAATCAAAACAAAGGGAAAAGAACAATATTACCGTCTTTGTCTCAAAGTTGACAATCTTCCTTAAGTTAAACGCGTCTCCTCGGCAACGGCACCAAAATTTGATTACGCTCAAACTATCACACGGTTATTGTGTATAGATGAGGTGTCGATCCCATGAGGAAACGCGTACTACAAGAGAAAATGTAAACTTTACACGAACGATAACGATCAAATGAAAGAATATGAGTTTTGATAATGGAATAACGTGAGAGAATTATGTAAATATAATGAAGAATATAAATGAGAAATAACAAGGTTCTCAGAATCCTCCCTAGATTCGTTGCCTTGTTCCAATCTTGATTCAATTGATTTTATCTCGATTGCTAGTTCCACATGCCAAACAAGCAATCGAAAAATATTCAATCACAGCACATTAACACTCTAATGTAATTGCTCTAAATCACTCATTGATTTCGATTCAAGCACACATGACCTATCTTAAAGATTATCAAGAAAAAACAATATATCTCAATGACAATATCGCAGTAATGGACAAATCTATAAGATAAATCTACCAGAATCAAACACATCCAAATAACTTGACATAAGAAGAGCTTGATTAGACTTATATGGAGGAGAAGCATGCAATCACTGGATTAAGAAAATCTAAGATAAGAAGAACATAAATTACAGCTGTCACATGAACCTAAATTCTTCTTGTTTAATTAAAGAGTAAATCATAAACAATATTCAACAATAAATCCTTACAACCGAATCAAGAATGGAAAAATAAGAACAACTACACCTAGGGATTCATCCATTTGCCTTGCTTGGAGACTAGTTGGCCATGGGGCTCATGGTTGATGAAGAATGTGGAGCTCTCCCCTTGATTTCCAGCCTTATGATACTTGGAAGAATGCTTGATTTTTTTCTGGCTGCAAACCCTTAAGGATCTATATATAGACCATAAGGTTGAGGGGTGTTTTGGGCTAAAAAATTGTCACTTAGAAGCCCTATTTGGGTCAAGAAACCGTGTGCGCACCTAGGTGCTGCCTTTGTTTGATATTGGTGGTGTTCTGGAAGGCGCGGTGCTCATTTTTGCACGCCTAGGCGCTCACTCACGGCAAAAAGGTGGAGTCTCTCGACGGTGCGACGCTCACTTTTGCACGCCTAGGCGCCCACTCTTGCAAGCATGGCTTCTTCTCTGGACAGTGCGACGCTCACTCTTACACGCCTAGGCGCCCACTCTTGGTTTTCTATCCAAGAGCTTGTGGACTTTGTGGGCAAGGCTTAAGGTCTTGATGCACATCTGGCCTTCCGAACATGTGGACTTTTCTTGTGGCCACGACGCACAACGAGCCTTCTGAAATTACTCCGTTCACTCCAACATACATGAAATTTTGGTGCTTTAAAGATAGATAGCTTCATCATCTCTTTTGAACTCAAAGCACCTAAAAATGCACCGAAATAGATCAATGATCCAAGAAGGATACTTTAGAATTGTTAAAGTAAAAATGAGTAATTGAACCCTAGATCAACTCTAACATGCTAACAAAGAAGCACTGTTAAGATGCATTTTACGAAACTCATCAGTGAGACATGTACAAAATGCATAGGATCAAAAAAGATTGATCAAGGGCTATTGATGATTAATCTTCTCGATCTAAGGGTGGATATTGACCCTCAAGATTGGTCAAGAAGTAGGTGCACTATATAAAGGGTCATCTAGCTTCAAAAGTCATAACATAACTTGTGATTAAAAGTGAGATCAAACGTAAGAGTGTGATGACACTAAAATCAAGAGGGATTATGTAGAGAGGTTGGTTGTTTAGAAAGAGAGATAGTAGAATAAAAAGGGATTGAAGGGCTTGTAAGGGGAATTTTCTTTTGAAAATTCCAGGGTTAGTTCTTATCACTTTCTTCTTCTTCTTCTTCTTTTGTTCTTCAAGAACCTATGAGTTCTTGGAAGGGTGTTGTTGATTGTAAAGAACTCTATTGATAAGATAGTGCAGAGAGCTCAGAGGAGCTCATAGGGACATAGGCATATTGCCGAACCTTGTGAACAAATTTCTTGTGTTCTTTTCTTTCTTGCTTTGATTGGTTGCTGTCTCTTTTCTTTATCAAGTCACTCTAGACTTGGATGTTTGGAAGATCACCTCCTGGGTTTCATCTAAGGTGGTTTCCCAACAGTGGTATCAGAGCTTGCACAGCTGGGTATCGGAGCAAGAACAGAAAGTATCGGAGCAAGACTCCAAGAATCAAAGAACAAATTTCTTGGGTGATTCAAGAACGGAGTAAAGATTAAGATCAGATCGTGTTCTTGAGGTTGATTCTAAAACAGTGTTGAGATCAATCTTCAATCATGTTCTTGAGGTTTAGAAAAAGTTGGAAAGTATTTGTGGGTGCTGAAAAAATCTAGGATCATCTCCGCAAGATGGGTTCTATTGGACGATTATCTACCTAAATAAATATGCAAATAACCGTACTTGTTTTACTTGCAAGTGCACAAGGTCAAGGTAGCATAGTGTGTAAGTGCGAGATCAGTTCCACAGGGATTGGTCAATTTCTATTTAGAGTTAGTTTCTTCGTAGTAAAAATAGAAATATGTGTTGGTTGTGAGTTGCTAATAATAAGAACATAGGGCTGTGATATCCACCACTAATTATACTTTCCCACTAAGTAAGGTGCCAATGCTCTAGCCATATTATGAATATTTAATGGTTGCCAACCTAAGGGCTTGGTCCTCACCTTAGGCTATTGATCTCCCTATGCAACAAGTTAGGCGTGGTGTATACTCTAACTCTTATCTCTTTTAAGGGATTTAGCATGGGTGTATACTAACTTGTTCCTTAAGAGAGCATAAGGGCTGTGGAGATCGGCAACCACACGGGACCTAGGGCTTGGTCTGCTCCCGGTTTCTCGTGTTGATTAACTTGAGAATCCGGTGTGGATATCTCTTGTTACTAATGTTGAACCCAGGACTCATTCATCCAAATTGATTCAACTAGCGAATCCATACCACATGCATACGTTGATCAGACACACACATATGAGGAATTTAAATATAAACAGGTATTAATCAAGTCAAACATTCTATCATTGCTATAAGTAAAGGTAATCAATGAATGTATATGTGGAAAAGCACAACTAGGGCTTGAATCGAGCCCTATAAGAGTTTAGTTACACATACTAGTTAAACTAAACATTCTAAACATAATTAAAAAAAAACAGAAAAATAAAACCCGAAGAAGACTCGGGAGACGAGTCGTCAATTCCTCTCCTAAGCTTGCTACTTCAAGTCTAAAACAAAAGGTCTGGTTTATGTGTTTTACAAGGCTATATATAGGGCTCTAAGGATGCCCCGAAACCCTAATTTCCAATTTGAGGTCCGGAGACTTCTTTCCATATCTGGCTCTACCACCTCTGGAGTGTTTGCGCTCGATCATATACAGGATGCGCTCGAGTGTAAGTGTGCGCTCAAGCCTTCTACAAGTGCGGTTGTGTGCCTGTGCGCTCGATCATAAGGGAAGCATGCTCGAGCGCACCTTGTTGGATGGCAGAACTTGACTTTTACTCCTAAAAGCTCCAAAATATCATCTTTTTGTCAAAGCCTTGTGGAAAACACATAAAACACAAAAATAAAATCGAATCTACTAAAATAGATAAATAAAGAGCCTAACAAGTGTAAATTAAGGGGCTTAAATATGACTATTTAAGCACTTATCACACCCCCAAACTTAGATATTGCTAGTCCCTTAGCAATACAAAACAAAAGACTACGTTTAAAGATAAATTCATTTTCATGATAATCAAAAATTTGGGTTGTGCATAAAACCATGATAACCGTTCATGGGTAAGCACATTTTTGTATTGAAAAAGGATTTTTAAAAGCTCATGTTACTTACCTAAGGTTGGATTTAGGCATTGCTAGTTTGATTTGTTGTGTGATGAATTAGCACATATAAGATGGGGCTTCCACATAATTTTAGTGTATAGTGTTTCGGTGTCCAAACCTTCATCGAATTCCTTATCAAAAAGAACAACAACGGCATAATGCTTGCTTTTTTTTCTTTTTCTTTGGTCATGCAATTTTTGCCATGTTTGAGTTCCATTAAGCTTTCTAATTAACCCTTGTAATGAGTGTTTAGCCAATGACTCTTAAACCAGATGGTTTTAGGGCATTAGGTGTAAAGACACCCCTAAGGACGTACTAACTTGAGTCAAAAAGGCTACAGAACTAACAGGTTTTAATGCTTCTTAGTGAAATTCCCACCTTTTTGACATGAACACTCACTGCTTACTGAGGCAAGAGGCCCAGTTACTCAGTGAAATTTTTTATTATGATCATTAAGGGCTTACTTCCCACATTTTGACGTGAACACTCACTGCTTACTGAGGCAAGAGCCCCAGTTACTCAGTGGAAAGTTTTTTAATGATCATTATAAGCTTTTTATTTTCTTCTTTTTTGCATGATGAACATTTTTCTTTATTTTATTATGCCAAAGTGTTCTTTTAACAAGTTATCTTATTACAGTTAGGTCGTGGAAACATATACAAAAGAATTATATGTCATACCCCACACAAATGCGTGCTAATGTGCTCGTGCAAATCTGGATCAAACTCATAAATTCTTAAGTTCCTTGAGGTAGGTAACTAAACTTTGTAAAATTCCTTTTACAAGACTACGTGTTCTAGATTTTTAGCTTACTAATGAATTTTTATCATATTTTAAATCAACCAAAATTTTTATCATTTATCTTTTCTAAAAAATAAAAATAAATAAATAGTAAAAAATAAAAAATAAAACTGGGACCTAATGTGTGTATGTGTTTTAAGTGTGTGCATAATAGTGTCTCCCACTACCCCCAAACTTAGTATACACATTGTCCCCAATGTGTGTGTGGCATGGAAAGCTTTAATCTGGGAGATAGAGAACTAGATTGCTTGCTTTGTGTGTAACACGCCTCCAAACTTGAACTAGATGCACGCACTAAGTACTTGACAAAGAAAAATAAACATTGTGCTAGAAAACAAGAAATATGGATAATAGACATGTAAATATAAACGTAAATAAAATAAAAATACTATAATGAAAACGATATGCTTTGGGGTGCCTCTCATGAGCGCTAAGTTTTACGTTTTCAGCCAGATGGGTTATCCTCTCACTACTAATCATCAGGTGGTGCAGTCGAAGAGGTACCAGGTGCGGGGGGTAAGCGATCAAGGATGGCTTGTAGCATCGCCTCCTGCCATGCAAACTGTGCCTCTAACCCATCGATCCGCTGATGGATCAAACGGGCTGCCTCACGATCCTCCCGACGGATGTCGAACAGCTCACAACGGAAGAAAGACAACTCATCTAAAAGGTGCTGATACTCCATAGACCCCATGTCGGGCTGGTCCTCCTCTCATGTAGGGCTTACCGGTGGAAACTCGGCCTCTATCAGATCATCTGCCTCAGGCTCAGCAATAGGAATCTGTATTTGGGGTCCTCGGGGCATGTGGGACTGGCTAAGGCTCCACTGGGCTCTCCTAAAGAAAGGATGATCACTAACCAGGCCGTCTATAGAGGGGCCTCTAATCCCCTTCTTCTTGAAGATATGACTGAGCAAGAAGAGGAAAGAGAGCCCCCAAGCATTAACTGTGGTGGTCTGCCGATTATGCACACTGTCCCAAAACTTGTGTATTTGACTCCAAATAACTGCTGGGATAGAATACTGGTGACCCCGATGAAAGGCGTAGAGAGCCTGTAAAAACTGATCCCGCCTCTGTGTCTTATGCCCCAAAATACACACATTACACTGGAGGACGGAGTCTACAAACCATAAATGGGAGGCAACCTTGATCGGCTCCCCGCATTGTTGTGGTGGTCTGCATACTGGCCCGCACACATGTCCTCTATGATGTGTGGTAGAGGAAACGGGTCAAGTTGCTCCTCCATGTGGCTGTCCTCCGGCGGGGACTCAGCACAGTAATTTAAAGAACCGGCTATATTAGTGGTGCTCAGCTCTATGAATCTGCCCTGGACTGAAGAATATAAGATTTATGGCCTGGTGCAGTCGTAGGTCAGGTTCTCGTAAAAGCTGACCATAAATCTGGTGTAAGCCGTCGAACAGACCGGCTTGAACAGTCGCGTGAGACCTCGGTTTTTGAACTCTTGGACCACCCATATTGTGGCATCCAGACTCTTGAAGTCCTCATCTACGTTAAAGTAGTCTCGAACAGCATTTCACGCTACTCAAAACTAAGCCGAGTGGACTGGGAGCAACTGCTAGAAGCTCGGGAAGTGGAGGCCATGTGCGGAGAAAAATAGTATAGTTTCTGTCGTTTGTGCGCTCGTTTGCAGCCGATAATGCGCTCGATTGCACAGAGTGATGAGCACTAGATCGCTAATACCTAATGCTCGATCGCACTCGGTCAGGCAATAGGTTGAACATTTTACGTGCAGCAGAAACTCAAAGCTGTAGAATTTACACACAGTTGATCCAAACCCCCTGCAAATACAAAAATACCCAATCAACACACAAGATAAACATATATATAGATAATAAATATTTAAATTAAAGAGTAAGAACCGCGTGTGTGTGTAAGTATTTAAAAACCAAAAATATGTGTACCTTGTGTGCTTAAGATGATAGTGGGCGTGCAAGGGAGAAAGAAAATGTGTTGGCCTGGTGGTGTGCTTGATTATGTGGCGAGGTGGTGGTGGTGTGGAGTGCCGGAGGTGAGTGGGTGGTTTTAAACAGATTTAGTTTAAGGTGATAGTCTAGAGGAAGAAGTGTGCTGGAGTGTAATGTGAGAAAAATGGGTTTTTGAGTGAAGTGTGAATAAAAATATTACGTGCCTTCTCTGCCTTGAGTGCGCTTGAGCGCATGGTGACGTGCATTCGATTACACAGTGCGCAAGTGTGTAGGGTATTGCGCTCGCGCGCACTAGAGTGTAGGGGATGTGCGCTCAAGCCTATTGAATGGTGCGCTCGAGCGCAAGGCAGTATATATAGTGTAATTAAAGCTTACCAAAATAAATTTAGAATGATACAGTCATTCCGTATTTTAGTGCCATCAGTACCACTAACCCTGATAGAGGCACTTGAGCTATATGTTATGCAAGTGAGAATCATTCAGGTGCTCTCTATAGTAGCTTCAGCGCTACTTTCTTTAAATGAGGCACTGAGAGCCCACATCAGGTGGTTCCAGTGCCATTGACAGCTGCTTCGTCTCCAATTTTGGTGCCTGGTCAATAAAATAGGGAAAAGTAGTATTAGTAAGTTCAAGATTTTCAACTCGAGGATTATACTTACTTGAAGGCTTGGGTGTGTTCTTGATGGTGTGCATAGCTCCATTGATATCCTTAATCACATCGTCATCCTCTGGCCTAATATCCAATCTTGTGTCATCATGGTTGGAGATGGTCTCCAATGGAGCAGTGTGATGGACCTTAGAAACTTTCTCAACAATACCTTGCATTAAGCTCACATTGTAACACTCATTATCATTTTTGGTTGATTCTAATATATTAAATATTTTGAATTCCATCTCTTCATCATTTACTTTCATAGTGACAATGCCCCTTTTTACACTAATATTCGTGTCAGCAGTAATCCTAAATGGTCCTCCTAAGTTGATAGGGAGTGGTAATGGCATATGGCATTCCTCCATGTCTAACACAATAAAATCAGCAGGTAAAATAAATTTACCTACTCTTACCAAAACATCCTCGAGGATACCTCTCGGTTGTTTGATGCTTCTGTCAGCCAATTGCAAAGTAATGAAGGTCGGTTGGAGCTCCCCTAAACCTAGCGTCTCGAATACACTGTATGGTAACAAGTTGACACTTGCTCCTAGATCCAATAATGTATGCTCAAAAAGATGTTCACCTAGCCTGCAAGGAATGGTAAAACTACCCGAATCTTTTAATTTTGGTGGTAGTTTTCTTAATAGTACAACAGTCACCTCTTCAGTCAAGGCTACCGTCTCATGCTCCTGAAACTTCCTTTTGTTAGTGCAACAATCTTTTAAAAACTTAGCATAAGCAGGGAGTTGTTTTATTGCATCTAATAAAGGAATGTTTATTTCCACCTTTTTCAAGGTTTCAAAAATGCCACTCAGTTTAGTTTCCTTTTTAGACTTTACTAACCTTTGAGGGAAGGGTGGAGGTTCATTTACATTTTATATCTCACTTATCTTAGAGGTGGAGGCTTTGTTTGGAGATGCTCACGCAGACTCATCGATGCCTATGATCTTTTCACTTCTAAGGGTTGTCACAGCATTCAATTGTTGATGTCCTCTTAGATTAGGTATTAGCTGGGCTAGAAGCTCTCCTTGCTTTCTGGTACTTAGTTCCTTGGCTAATTGTCCCATTTGTACCTTTAGTCCTTAAATGGCTTGATCATGTTTTGCAGTGATTTGTCTCATTTCAGTCCGAAATTGTCTTGTTTCTTCCATGAATTGTTTATGTGAAGTCATGAGTTGTTGCTACTGAGATGCCAATTGCCTCACAAGACTTGCGAGATCATTCTTCTTTGTCTCGGGAGCTGAGTGGGCTGCTGGTTGGAAGTTTCTTTGCTGCTCTTGACTGTTCTGATTGTTACTCCACGAGAAATTTGGGTGATTCCGCCATCCAGGGTTGTAGGTGTTTGCATAAGGGTTATTCTTTGGCGGATAGTTGTTTGGTCCCACAAAGTTTGCTTGCTCATGATCTGCAGATGAATACAAGAGGCATGTATCAGTATTACGATCAAATTGGGAGCAAATAGCACATACCTGGAGTGGTGTAGCTGGTGGGTTAGGTGAGGTATTCTGAGTAGCCATAGCTTTCACCAATATGTCTAGTTTCCTTTCCACAACAGCTATTTGAGGGGAAGATCCTCCATTTAAATTTACCTCATACATACCCTTACTCTTGGTTACATGTCTAACTCGAAAGGAGAACTGTTGAGTGTGTTCACTTAGGGTTTCGAAGAGTTCCATAGCTTCTTCGCTGCTTTTCTCCATCAGCACTCCTCCACAACCTGAATCCACAATATTTTTGTTAGTGTTAATCAAACCTTCATAGAAAGCTTGTACCAGTTCGTCTTGAGGTAAGTTGCGGTGTGGGCATTTGAGTAGTAGCTCGTTGAAGTGTCCTTAGGCCTCGAAGAATAGATCTCCATCCTTTTGTTGGAAGGATTGAATTTCCTTCCTCATTTGCCTCGTCTTTTGGGTTGGGAAAAACTTCCTTAGGAATTTTCTAGCTAACTCTTCCCAAGTGTGGATAGAAACTGCAGGTAAAGAATTATACCATAGTTTAGCATTATCTTTTAAGGAAAAAGGGAAAAGAATTAACCTTATTCCTTTTTGGTCTAAACCTCGGATGTGCTTGAATTTGCAAAGATCGAAGAACTCTCGAAGGTGCAAGTGTGGGTCCTCATTAGGTGTACCCCTAAAGTAAGTCAGTGCACTGAGTATTTGCGGAGATATGTATTAGTTTCCTTCCGCCTCAGGTTGATACGCAATGCACGATGGTTGATCGAGGTTCTGTGGGATGAAGGATTACTTCATCGGCCTCCGCTCAGGTGGTTGCTGATTATCGATCTGTTCCGCCATTGGTGCTTCTTCCTCAATTCCTTCTTCTACCTCTTCTGAGTTGCCTCTAAACCTTTGTCGGATTGTCCGCTCAAGCTCGGTGTCGAGGGGAAAGAATGTCGGATGCTTGGATCGACGCCTGTGCATGAATCGGTGGCAGTCACGTAAGTGCAGCAGTTAAACATTGCTGCTCGGGTAACTTTCTACCTCAATTGCACTCGATCGCACAAGAGGGTGCGTTCAATCGCAAGTGGCACAGAAAGCTCTCCTGGAGTGCCTGAGATAGCAAACAAAAGGAAATCAATTAAGGTTTAAATGAAATAAAGGTGAATAACAGAGAAAAATTAAAACAGAATAAATAAAAATTACTAAACGAAAATAATTCTAGAAAGAAATTTAGCGCAATCCCTGGCAACGGCGTCAAAAACTTGTTGGACAATTATCTACCTAAATAAATATGCAAATAATCATACTTGTTTTACTTGCAAGTGCACAAGGTCAATGGTAGCATAGTGTGCAAATGCGGGATCATTTCCACAGAGAAATGTCAATTTCTATTTAGAATTAATTTCTTCGTAGTAAAAGGAGAAATATGTGTTGGTTGTGAGTTGCTAATAATAAGAACATAGGGCTGTGATATCCACCACTAATTATACTTTCCCACTAAGTAAGGTGCCAATGCTCTAGCCATATTATGAATTTTTAATGGTTGCCAACCTGAGGGCTTGGTCCACACCTTAGGCTATTGATCTCCCTATGCAACGATTTAGGCCTGGTGTATACTCTAACTCTTTTCTCTCTTAAGGGATTCAGCATGAGTGTATACTGAGTTGTTCCTTAAAAGAGCATAAGGGCTGTGAAGATCAACAACCACACGGGACCTAGGGCTTAGTCCGCTCTCAGTTTCCCGTATTGATTAACCCAAAAATTCGGTGTGGATATCTCTTGTTACTAATGTTGAACCTAAGACTCGGTCATCCAAATTGATTCAACTAACGAATCCATACCACATGCATACATTGATAAGACACACACATATGAGGAATTTAAATACAAATAGGTATTAATCAAGTTAAACATTCTAATATGGCTATAAGCAAAGGTAATCAATAATGTATATGTGGAAAAGCATAACTAGGGCTTTAATCGAGCCCTATAAGAGTTTAGTTACACATACTAGTTAAACTAAACATTCTAAACATAATGAAACAAAAATAGAAAAATAAATCCCGAAGAAGACTCGGGAGATGAGTCGTCAATTCCTCTCTTAAGCTTGCTACTTCAAGTCTAAAACAAAAGGTCTGGTTTATGTGTTTTACAAGGCTATATATAGGGCTCTAAAGGTGTCCGAAACCCTAATTTCCAATTTGAGGTCTGAAGACTTCTTTCCATATCTCGCTCTGTTGCCTCTAGAGTGTTTGCGCTCGATCATATGCGGGAAGCACTCGAGTGCAAGTGTGCGCTCGTGTGACTGTGCGCTCGATCATAAGGGAGGTGCGCTTGAGCGCACCTTGCTGGATGGTAGAACTTGACTTATACTCGTAAAAGCTCCAAAATATCATCTTTTTTGTTAAAGCCCTGTGGAAAACACATAAAACACAAAAATAAAATAGAATCTACTAAAATAGTTAAATAAAGAGCCTGGCAAGTGTAAATTAAGGGGCTTAAATATGATTATTTAAGCACTCATCATGTTCACATTTCGTTGTTGAGAAGTTTGATGGAAAGGGAGATTTTTCCCTGTAGAAGCGGAAGATCAAGGCTGTTCTTATGCAACAGAAGGTGGACTTGGAGAAGATGATGCTTTTCCAGCAAGTATCACAGAGGACCAGCGAATTGAGATGAAGAAGATGGCATACAGCACCATCTTCCTACACATGTCAGATAGTGTCACAAGGGAGTGCGGAGACTCAGAAGATCCTGCTGTCATATGGAAGAAACTAGATGAGTTGTTTCTTACTAAAACTCTCCCTAACAAGATTTATCTTCTTAAAAGAATCTTTGCTTTTAAAATGGATCCTAATGAAGAGTTGCAAGATAATCTTGATGTCTTTAATAAACTAGTTCAAGATTTGGCTAGTTGTAGTATTAAATTCCCGGATGAACAATTGGTTGTTATGTTATTAAATTCTCTTCCTGATTGTTTTGATAGTTTAATTAATGCAATTGAATATGGAAAAGATACACTAACCAAAGAAATTGTGGTCAATCCTATAAGGGCTCATGATTTCAAAGCCAAGAGTAGGGAGGTATTAAGTGGGGAAGGGTTGTTCGTAAGAGGAAGGCCAGCAACTCATAATGGCAGTAGCATTCATGGCAACTACCGGGAGAAATCAAGAGGTAGAGGGCAGAGCCATGGGAAATCACATTCCAAACCGAAGTTTGGAGGAAGGCGATGATTCTACTGCAACAAGGAGGGTCACTTCAAGAAAGATTGTAAGAAAAGGTTATGGGATGAGAGAGGGAGAACCCATACCAACAATGGAGAGGCTTCAGTTGCCAAAGGAGAACAGCAAGATAATGTTCTTATTGTGTGCTCAAATGTGAGCAGGAGGCAAGGCAGCGAGAAATGGATTCTGGATTCCGGGTGCACTTATCACATGTGCCCTCACAAGGAATGGTTCAAGAATTTCAAGGAGATCAATGATGGAAGAATTTTCTTGGGGAATGACAATTCTTGCCAAGTGAGGGGGATTGGAGACATCCAGTTGAGGATGTTTGATAGAGTCACAAGGTTGCTGCGAAATGTAAGGTATCTCACGAATTTGAGGAGGAATTTGATCTCATTGGGGTAGCTGGATTCCATGGGGTATACATACAAAGCTGAGGGAGGAAAGATCAAGGTAACCAAGAATTTTTTTAATAGTGATCAAGGCAGTAATCAAAGATGGGCTTTATGAGATGATTGGTGAGACCAAAATCAAGGATCAAGCAGTAAGCTTGATGGCTGAGATGGATAAGGCAACACTTTGGCACAATCACTTGGGACATATAAGCGAAAAGGGGCTGTAAGTTCTCAGCAAGGAATGTCTACTTGGTAGAGACAAAGTAGAGAAACTGGATTTCTGTGAGAGTTGCATTCTTGGAAAGCAACATCGGGTCAGCTTCAACATTGGTGTGCACAAGTCTAAAGGGATTCTTGACTACATCCATGCGGATCTTTGGGGACCAGCAAGGACACCAACACAAGGAGATAATCGTTATTTTCTATCTTTAATTGATAATTATTCAAGAATGATTTGGGTTTATTTGCTTAAAAATAAATCAGATGCTTTGAATAAATTTGTGGTGTGGAAAAAGTTGTTGGAGACTCAAATGGGTAGGGTAGTTAAGATGTTAAGAACCAATAATGGCTTAGAATTTTTAATAAGGATTTTGATAAATTCTGTGAATTAAATGGTATTCTAAGATATAGAACGGTTGTGAAAACCACTCAGCAAAATGGAGTTGCTGAGAGGATGAATAGAACCCTTATGGAAAAGGTTAGGTGCATATTAATTGGGTCCAGTTTACCAAAATATTTTTGGGGAGAAGCTGTGTCTACAGCTGCATAATTGGTTAATAGATCACCCACTAGGGCTTTAGACCTTAAGACTCCCATGGAGATATGGAGTGGAAAACCCCCTGAGTTGAGCAACCTTAGGACTTTTAGGTGTGCTATATATGCACATCAAAAGGATGATAAACTTAACCCAAGGTCTAGAAAATGTGTATTTTTAGGGTATGGTGATAGGGTTAAGGGGTATAGGTTGTGGTCCTTAGAACAAAAAAAAATGAAACTAATAATAAGTAGGGATGTTATTTTAATGAATTGTTATTTCCCTACTTGGAGAAAACTAACCCTGCAAGGGCTAGTGAGAAAACCAATCCGGAATTTGTGAAGCATAGCATCAAGGAGAATTTAGTTCAGGTAAAGCAAGGAAGGCAAGAGGGTTCGGACCAGGTAAAGCCCATTTATGAAGGCCAAGCTCAGGACACTCAAGAGGAGGCTGAACTGGAAGGGGTTGATGCAGCAAGTTAGAATGACTACCAGCTCACAAGGGACCAGGAAAGAAGGGTGGTTAGACCACCTTTGAGATATGGTTTCGCAGATGCTAATGTAGCAACTCCTTGGACAGAAGGAGGGCTTGTTGAACCAGAAACTTTAATGGATGCTATGGAGTGTAAGGATTCGTCAAAGTGGCAGCTAACTATGGAGGAAGAAATTGATTCTTTGAGGAAGAACAACTCTTGGGTATTGATTACGCCCAAAGTATAACGCGGTAATTGTAGCACAGCACAACTTTGGGGTGTCGATTCCATAGAGAGACAAGCGATCTATAAGGGAAAGTGTATATCTTAACACTAACGATAAAAGTTAAATGAGAGAATTTGAGTTGTGTGAGAAAATTGTGTAATTGTAATGAAAAATATAATGGAAGCAACAAGGGTCTAGGAATCCTCCCCAGGTTCATTGCCTTATTCCAATCTCGATTCAATTGTTTTTATCTCGATTGCTAGTTTCACATCCCAAACAGGCAATCGGCAAATATTCAATCAAAGCATATGTAAACCCTAATGCAATTGTTATGAAATACTCTTTACTTTCGTTTTAAGCACACGTGACCTATCCTATAGATTTATCAAGAAACGAAAATATATCTTAATGACGATATCATAGTAATGGACAAACCTTAAGGATAAATCTACCGGAATCAATCACATCCAAACAAGTACACATAAAAAGAGCTTGACTAGACTTATATGGAGGAGAAGGGTGCAATCACCAGATTAAGAGAAAATCTTCTAATTAAATCAAAGAGTAAATCATAACAATGTTTAACAATAAATCCATACTACAACTGAATCAATAATGGAAAATAAGAACAACTACACCTAGGGATTCATCCCTTTTGCCTTGCTTGGAGATTAGTTGGCCATGGGGCTCATGCTTGATGGAGTTTTGCCCGGCCTCCGGCCTCCCATGATTTCAATGAATAATAATTCCTTTTATCAAACCCTAAGTGATCTATTAATAATACAATAGGTCCAAGGGTGTTTTTGGGTCTAAACTATCATTAAAACCCTAATTAGGTCATGACTCGGAGTAGGGGACCGTGTGTGCGCCGTGGCTCTATCTATTCCTTGGGTGGGTGAGCTTCTGAGCGCTGCGGCTCTCTCTTTTGGGCACTGCAGCTCTGTCTAATGGTGGAGTCTGGAGCTTCTAGGCGCCTAGGCCCTGACTGGTCTAGGCCTAGGCGCACATTGAAGGCTTCCTTGCCCATAAACCCTTCATCTTGTCCTTTTGGAAGCACTCTTTCACTCCGATACGCATAGAATCTTTGAGCTTTAAGCAATGATAGCTTTGCCATCTCTTTTAAACTCAAAGTACCTGAAAATGCATTGAAATAGATCAATGATCCAAGAATGACACTTTAGACTTGTTAACATATAAAAGTGCAATTAAAAACTAGATCAACCATAAAATGCTAACAATTAAGTACCGTTAAGATGCATTTTATAACTCTCATCACAACCCCCAACTAGCTTATCACTAGTCCCTAGCAATTCAAGTGAAAACAATAGATGAATTCTACGGTAGGACTCAAAACAAAGTAAAGCAATGTTAGTGTTAAACCAAAAGTAATTCACCTTTTGTTTCCAAAAATCATTCATAACACATAGCTCATAGAATCATTAAATATCACCCAAGTCTAAAAGTAATCCAAACATGAATCTTAAAATTGTTATCGACTCTTAACATCCATCTTACCACAATCCATTAATCTGAACACCCGGATGATTTTATGCATGACATTCATGAATACAAGTCTTAGCCTCTAAAATATTTAATTTACGTGACATCAATCACAAAAACAAGTTCCATAGGCTCACTTTTCAAATCACTCTCCACTATTGTAGAAAAATCACACCACCTTGGATCAATAGGTCTTTAAATAAGCATGTAATGTTAGGCTAAGGTAAAGGTTAAGAAAGAACGGGAAGGATTCAACAAGTAAAAGAACTCAATCTCTTAGTTTTCAAACACAACCACTTTAAGCACTAGATAACCTTACTTCAACACCCAACTCTTTTAACCATTTTTTATAAGAGCATATCTCTCAATAAGTCACCACTTTTCTTTTCTTTTCTTCTATATTTGCCATAATTCACTTCTTTTTTTATGTTGACATAAGACCATTCACCTCCTCTTTCATTCTTTTCTTTTCTTTTCCATAACCCCAAACTTATCTCCTTTAATATACTTGGGTTATGGTAGTAATATTTTTTCACATTTCCATCCTTACTCCTCTTAAGTGCTTCTCAACAAATGTATACAACTAAGTTCTTTTAAAAGAAGGGTAAGGATATAATATTTTTAGGCTCATAAGAGTAAGTAAATGAGTTTTCGAAAGAAACAAGGCTCAAATTCTTTTTCAAGAAAAACGCTCAAAAAAGTGACTAGTGATAGATATAGCAAGGATAAGTTTGAAAGGCTCAAACGATCCAAAAAAAATGGCCTATATCATATCCTAAGTAATGTGCATTCTAGGAATTCGCCTCAAGTGATTATCAAATAAGTTCTAGAGCTTATCAAGATTGCAAAAGTATTCACAAAACAATCGCACATAAAACTTCTCTAGATAATTTAGACTAGTCATGCAATCTTACCGCAAACCAGAGTCTCAAACCAAATGAAGATTGATACTTAAATTATTCTCAAACTGAAGCAAGATTTAACTTCTTCTAAATGCTATATGCTATCTCAATTAAGCTCATATCATTGACATGTGAATTAACTCAAAGGCTTAACACAAAGCATGCTAAACAAAAAGGGGAGATGACACCAAGCAATTCAATGGAAAGAAATACATTTCCTCCACCCCCAACTTAAAATTTGCATTGACCTCAATGTGAAAGAAAAAGTAAAGGAAACTCCTTTTGTAGAAAAAATTGCATAAAAGCTAAAAATTTTGCACCACCATTTGAACTGAATGCTCATCTTTGTCCCTGAAAAGAAAAAAATACGAAGTTAATACTGGAAAACAACAAAATACGAATAATAAACAAGAAGA
The DNA here is from genome assembly GCA_023935145.1 of Bretschneidera sinensis. Classification (NCBI taxonomy): domain Eukaryota; kingdom Viridiplantae; phylum Streptophyta; class Magnoliopsida; order Brassicales; family Akaniaceae; genus Bretschneidera; species Bretschneidera sinensis. The sequence continues at coordinate 57,595,142 of CM043700.1, read as the reverse complement.
AGAAATATGAAAAACAATAAAAATAAAAAAGGATAAGCTATGGGCCATGAGTGCTAAGTTTTACGTCTTCCGCTAGAGTCTCTTATTCCCTCCTAGACAAACATAAGTTGGAGGCACCAGCGACTGCTTCACTGCCAAATTTGGTGTTTGTATGCTTTGGAGAGGCCTCAAGGATGTCTTCGGTAACATCTACAGATTCTGGCTCAATATATGCTCTTGTGAAACCATGGGTGTGGATTGACTCCAATGGATTAAGGAGATGGACATTTTCCATGAGTGAGTCAATCATGTATACTTGGTGGCTCTCGTCCACATCCTCTGATTTGTTTGTTGTAGGGATGTGTGATGACTTAACACTTTGGGTCACAATGGCATTTACCTCCTTCAAATTATTTTGCGCCAGGTGTTGACCATGGGGTGTGGACTAAGCTTGGGAAGGGAACTTACCTCGCTCATTTACACTCAAGGATGTCATCAATTTGGACACTTGGCTCTTTAGATCCTTATGCTCTTCAACAACCTGCGTAATTAAAGATTCAAGCCTTTGATTAGTCTTACCTTGTGCCTCAATAAAAGCATGCAAAGTTTCTTTTAAAGGACTCCTAGAAGGTGCAGGTGCATGATATGGTGCAGGATATGATCTAGGGGGTTATGTAGGCAGCTGGTTTTCAGACTTCCATGTTAGATTGGGGTGATTGCGCCACTCCGGATTATAGGTATCAAAGAAGGGTGAAAAAGGCTTCTTGTACATACCTAAGGCATTACATTGTTCCTCATAAATCCCTCTCATCTTCGCAAATGTGGGACACTCTTGGGCGAGATGATCTACCCCGCCACACCCAAAACATGGTCTAAAAGACGCTGCATGATTAGCTACTTGTGTTGCCTTTAAGTTCTTAGTCTTTAATGCATCTAGTTCCCTAGTAAGCATCTCGATCTTAGCCTTTAGGTTATCCTCTTCCCTAAGATGGTATATTCCACCACCATTTGGGTTCCCTATAGGTTGTGACCTATTTGTGCTTTCAGTAGCACTAGGTCCAGTCCAAGTGTGAGCTTTTGCAGCAAGCTCTTTGAGGTATTCTATGGCCTCATTAGGTTCTTTCTGTAAGAACTCACCATTACACATTATCTCCAAAAATTGGCGATGTCCCTCATAAAAAATAGCTCACTAAACACCAATTCTCATACCCATGGTGAGGGCACATACTCAACAACTCTTTAAATCTCTCCCAAGACTGATATGAAGTCTCACTGTCCTTTTGTGAAAAGGTGGAGATTTTCCTTTTTAAAGCATTGGTCTTATGTTGGGAAAATTATTTATTGAAGAAGACCCGAGTCATCTCAGCCCATGACCCAATAGATCGTGGTCTCAGTGAGTATAGCCAACTCTTAGCTCTTTCCTTCAAAGCGAAAGGAAAGAACTTGAGTCTCACGATATCATCATGTGCATCTTGACTATGAAAGGTCGTAACTATTTCCTCAAACTCTCTAATGTGCACATATGAGTTTCCATTTTCTATGCCATGGAAGGTAGGGAGTAACTGTATCATCCCTGTTTTAAAATCCAGTTGGCGAGTATTGGCTAGAAACATGATGCATGATGGTGTGGCTATGCGTGTAGGTTGGAGGTAATCTTGAAGGGTCCTAGGGGGTTGATATTCATGTTCACTCATTTCTTCGAGACTAGATGGATTGTCAAATAAAGAATTTAGAAAAGAATTTAATTCTGAATCTAACACATGCCTACAAGCAAATCTACCCAAAGTGTCTCTATATGAGGGCATGCAAGATCACAAAATAATAAAAAAAAAATACTATAAAACGAAAGAATAAAATAAAATTAATGCAGCAAGCTTAAAGAAGGAACGAAGTTACCACCTTTACAAACTGCTGAAAAGAAAAAAACTATCTACAATTCTTCTACCGTCATATCTCAAGCTTGGCAATCTTCCTTGTACATAAGCACGCCTCCCCGGTAACGGTGCCAAAATTTGATTACGCCCAAAGTATAGCACGGTAGTTGTAGCACATCACAGCTTTGGGGTATCGATTCCACAGGGAGACAAGCGATCTACAAGGGAAAGTGTATACCTTAACACTAACGATAAAAGTTAAATGAGAGAATTTAATTAGTGTGAGAAAATTGTGTAATTGTAATGAAAAATATAATGGAAGCAATAAGGGTCTGGGAATCCTCCCTAGGTTCATTGCCTTATTCCAATCTTGATTCAATTGTTTTTATCTCGATTGCTAGTTTCACATCCCAAACAGGCAATCGGCAAATATTAAATCAAACTATATGTAAACCCTAATGTAATTGTTATGAAATACTTTTTACTTTCATTTTAAGCACACATGACCTATCCTATAGATTTATTAAGAAAAAAATATATATTTTAATGACGATATCGTAGTAATGGACAAACCTAAAAGATAAATCTACCGGAATCAATCACATCCAAACAAGTACACATAAAAAGAGTTTGACTAGACTTATATGGAGGAGAAGGGTGCAATCACAGGATTAAGAGAAAATCTTCTAATTAAATCAAAGAGTAAATCATAACAATGTTTAACAATAAATCCAAACTACAACTGAATCAATAATGGAAAATAAAAACAACTACACCTAGGGATTCATCCCTTTGCCTTTCTTGGAGATTAGTTGGCCATGGGGCTCATGCTTGATGGAGTTTTGCCCGACGGCCTCCCATGATTTCAATGAATAATAATTTCTTTTATCAAACCTTAAGTGATCTATTTATAATACAAGAGGTCCAAGGGTGTTTTTGGGTTTAAACTATCATTAAAACCCTAATTAGGTCATGACTCGGAGGAGGGGACCATGTGCGCGCCGCAGTTCTGTCTATTCCTTGGTTGGGTGAGCTTCTGGGTGCCACGGCTCTGTCTGATGGTGGAGTATGGAGCTTCGGGGCACTTAGGCCCTAACTGGTCTAGGTCTAGACACACATTGAAGGCTTCCTTGCCCATAAACCCTTCATCTTGTACTTTCGGAAGCACTCCTTCACTCCAATACGCATGGAATCTTCGAGCTTTAAGAATGATCAATGATCTAAGAATGACACTTTAGAGTTGTTAACGTATAAAAGTGAAATTAAAAACTAGATCAACCCTAAAATGCTAACAATTAAGTATTATTAAGATGCATTTTATGACTCTCATCAGGTATTGGTGCCCAAACCAGAAAAACAAAGAGTTGTGGATTGTAGATGGATCTACAAGATCAAATAAGGGAACACTCCAGGGGATGAAGTTCGGTATAAAGCTAGGCTGGTGGCGAAGGGGTTCACACAAAGAGAAGGCATAGACTTCACCAAAATATTCTCACCAGTTGTGAAATACAAGATGATCAGGATAGTGTTAGCAATGGTGGTCCAATTCAATTGGGAAATCGAGCAAACGGATGTGAAGACAGCGTTCTTATATGGAGAGCTTGATGAGACCATTTACATGAGGCAACCCGAAGGCTATGAGGAAGGAAGACAGGGAGATTTGGTGTGCTAACTAAAGAAATCTCTATATGGCCTGAAGCAATCACCTCGGCAATGGAATAAGAGGTTTGATTCCTTTGTAACCAGCCTAGGTTTCATAAGGAGCTACTATGATTCGTGCTTATATTACAAGGGGCATAAGGTGGAGGAAGTGGTGATCATCCTGATCTATGTTGATGACATGTTGCTGGTTGGGAGCAGCATGGAAAGGATAAGAAAATTGAAGGCTCAACTCAGTGAGGAGTTTGAGATGAAAGATCTTGGCCATGCACAGAAAATCCTTGGGATGTGTATCATCCGAGAAAGGGAGAGAAATAGATTGAAGATCTCTTAAACTTCCTACATAGAGAAAATGATATCTAAGTACTCTATGGAAGATAGCAAACCAGTGAAGGTTCCCCTTGCTGGTCATTTCAAGTTCTCCAGCGATCAATATCCAAGATCAAATGAGGAGAAGAAGGAAATGGAAAGGGTCCTATACTCTAGTGCGGTTGGTTCTGTAATGTTCACCATGGTAAGCACTAGACCTGATATTGCTCATGCAATAAGTGTCCTTAGTAGGTTTATGAATAATCTCGGAAAGGAGCATTGGCTTGGGATAAAGTGGCTGTTGAGGTACTTGAAGGGAAGCCCAGATGTGGGGCTGGTTTATAAGAAGAGGGGTAAGTCCATCTGCCTTAAGGGTTATGCTGATTCGGACTATGGAGTAGACCGGGATAAAAGGAGATTGATTACCTCCTATTTCTTTAACATAAATGGATGTTGTGTAAGTTGGAAGGCTCAGTTGCAGTCGGTGGTAGCACTCTCAACAACCGAGGCTGAGTACATAGCTGCTACGGAAGCCATCAAAGAGGCTATGTGGTTCAAAGAGCTGTTGGGGAAGAGTTTAAGGTACTAGAGGAGCAGGTTGTGGTGTATTCGGATAGGCCAAGTGCATTACACTTGTGTAAGAATCCGGTGTTCCATGAGAGGACAAAGCACCTTGATGTTCGGTACCATTTCATTTGGGAAAATGTTACGAAAGGATGCATCCATGTGGATAAGGTGGCACGGAAGAAAACCCTGCAGATTTAGGTACTAAAGTTCTACCTCTAAGCAAGTTCAATCATTTCCTTGGACTTCTTAGGATTGGAGTCGGTTGATATGATGACTCAAGATGAGTTTGGATACTGAGTTCTCTGCACAATGGGTTCGGGTTTAAACGCTTGGAAAAAAGTAGAGATTGTTGGTATTTTGTTCGAGGTTTAAACAAGAAGGTGGAAGAATAAAATCCGTATGTTGAGCACCAGTTTGCGCCATGGCACAGCCTTCCCAAGCCACGGCACCCAGCAAGGGAGGATTCCTAGAGGTTTAAACAATCTTGAGGAAGTGTGCTTTGCCCTAGGCACACTGATGCACACATGTTTCAGCTTTTTAAGCGGTTCGTGAGACATGTTAAAAATGCATAGGATCACTAAGGATTGATCAAGGGCTATGGATGATTAGTCTTCAAGATCTAAGAGTGGATATTGTCCCTCAAGATTGGTCAAGAAGTTGGTGCACTATATAAAGGGTCATCTAGCTTCAAAAGTCATAACATAACTTATGATTAAAAGTGAGATCAATTGTAAGAGTGCAAAGACACTAAACTCAAAAAAGATTCTGTAGAGAGGCTGGTTGTTTAGAAAGAGAGAGAGTAGAATAGAAAGGGGTTCAAGGGCTTGTAAAGGGAATTTTCTTGGGAAAATTCCAGGGTTAGTTCTTATCACTTTCTTCTTCTTCTTCTTCTTTTGTTCTTTAAGAACCTATGAGTTCTTGGAAGTGTTGCTGATTGTAAAGAACTCCACTGATAAGATAGTGCAGAGAGCTCGGAGGAGCTCACGGGGACGTAGGCATATTGCCGAACCTTGTCAACAAATTTCTTGTGTTCTTTTCTTTCTTGCTTTGATTGGTTGATGTCTCTTGTCTTTATACAAGTCACTCTAGACTTGGGTGTTTGGAAGATCACTTCCTAGGCATCATCTAAGGTGGTTTCCCAACAAATGGCTATTCTTGAACCCTTCATGAGTGACATTCCTGTCAGATTGCCCTGGTCTGCCCAATAATATGTGTCCCGCATGCATTGGAACAACATCACAAAGTATTTCATCCTTGTACTTCCCAATTAAAAAAGAAATTAGCACTTGCTTATTTACCTTAACCTCCCCATAATCATTCAACCACTACAACTTATACAGTTGAAGGTGTTTCAAGGTAGTTAAATTCAAATTTTCAACTAAAGAAGTGCTAGCCACATTAGTATAACTTCCCCCATCAATGATCATACTACATACCTTGTTGTGGATGTAGAATCTAGTATGAAAAATGTTCTCCCTTTGTTATTCCATGTCATCCTCTTTAACTTAGGTACTTAAAGCAAGCCTAGCCACAAGTGACTCACCCTCCACCGGATACTCCACATCATCGTCACAAGCGTCCTCAGGCGGTGGTATTTGGTCATCATCGCTCTTGTTTTCGGTTTCCACCTCTCCATCAACACATGCAATCATGGTCCTCTTATTTGGGCATTGTGAAGCTATGTGACCTACTCCCAAACAAGGGAAACACTTAATATCACGATTACGAATTTGGGATTCGGTTTTACCTTGTGGACACTGGGAACTTCATCTCTTCTTTTTGGTGGTTCGGTTTTGGACTTTAAATCAGTCCCTTTGTCTTTCCTCCAATTTGACCTCCATGAAGTAGAGGAGCCCATATTTTGGAATGATCGAGTTCCTTTCCTTTTAAGTTTTCGTTCCACCTTTATTGTCATATGCACCATGTCCTCCAACTCCATGTAGTGTTGCAACCTCACAACATTGGCAATGTCCTAATTTAGCCCATTCAAAAACCTCACCCTGGTAGCTTCTCTATCCTGCTCTACATTAGCCTGAATCATGGCAATCTCCATCTCCTTGTAGTAGTCATCGATGCTCCTATAGCCTTTCATAAGACTTTTTAATTTCTGTTACAAGTCCCTATAGTAGTGACTAGAGACAAACCGTCTCCTCATGATGGCCTTCATTTCCTCCAACGTCTCAATAGGCCTCTCATGGTTTCTCCTTCTGTTCATCACAAGTTGATCCCACCATATAATAGCATAGTCAGTAAACTCAATGACAGTGAGTTTTACCTTTTTCTTCTCGAAGTAGTTGTGGCACTCAAAAATCAACTCAATCTTGTTCTCCCATTCCAAGTATGCTTCAGGATTGTTTTTCCCTTTGAACGACGGTATCTTAATTTTGATGTTTCCTAGGTTTCTGTCAGTCCCATCTCATTATCTCGGATCTCTTCTGAAACCTCTACCACTCCTTTCTCCCCTTGGCACGAACCTGCCCTCACTGTTCAATGAAGCTTGATCCTCTACATCTTTGAACTAATCCTCGTGGTCATCATCAGAATCATCCACGAGCGCATGTCATTCTTTCCTTCTAGCATTAGGGACTCTTTTTGGATGCTTCTCGCTCCAAGTAGCAATAACAGCGTCTTGCCTATCCATCCGATCCCGAATTTCATTGAACACCACGTTCATGCGTTCAAATTGTTGTTGCATAAGCTGTAACACAAAGGATGATTCCTCCCTTCCTTCTTTGCTTGATATGTCGGCCCTGGAAGACATATATATATATATTGAAACTATAGAGAAATGTTAGAAATAATTCCTCACCACACTACCTCACGTGTTTGCACTCAAATTATGTTACTCACACTCGTGTTTCACTCTTAAATTGGCTTTTTTCCCTGATATTATTCTCACACTCTCTTGCCTTTTTTCACTAGTAGCTTCCCCTTTTCAGTTCTTTATTAAACTAATAAGCTTGATCAAGAAATTCAACTTGTAGTATTTAAACCAATACCGACAGCAAGAAAATATTATAGAAACAACGAATCAAAGGAAAATGATAAGACTTAGATTTTTTTTTTTTTAGAGAACTGAAACTACAAAAGTTACAATTCAAGAAAAAAAATTAATTTTGATAAGTACGGTGAATGATAGTATCTACTGCTTTGGTGTCACCCTTTTATGTCTTTCTGTCTTTTTTTCACGTTTTTTTTCCATGTTTTTTAATTGGGTGCACAACACAAAACAATAACAAGGATAATGAGCACAAAAGGAACAAGATAGGATGATAACAAGAATTGAAAAATAAAAGGATAGTAAACCTAATTTTCAGAAGCTGGCTCTGATACCAAACGATGCGAACCTCAACCTACACGCTTTGAGACCCAACAAACAATATTGGAATTCTTACCCAAGAAAGTTAAAATTCAGATTTTTGATAGAAAACCCCGACCCAACGTTTATAATGAAATGCAAACCGAAGGTATAAAGTAACAAACCTCAACCCAATGATTATAACTTAATCACGAACCGAAGGTATAAAATTTGAATGCTACAAGAAAGAATCCTTGATAAGTTCATAAGTTCTCTGAAGAACCAATAGAGGAAGCAAACCTCACGTCTTTCTTATTTCTATTCAAATCTGCTTCATTACAATGATTTTATGCTATTTATAAGCTTTTCAGCCCTACACGCCCACTAAAAAGGAAACTAACTTGGTTCCAAAATAAGAAAGTAGATAAAGAAAGGACTAAAAAAATAAACCTTAGGAAAGTCTTAAATAGGCAAGTCTATCAACCAATTAATTGGTATGGAACTGGAAAGTCAATCAGCCAATTAATTGGTCTAAAATTAGAAAGTAATCAACCACTTTCTCCTTCTAATTCCATGCCCCTCAAGCCATAATCAGCCATTAATCAATGCCATTGCTAAGGAAATTATGACCAATTAAGTAAGATCAGCCCCTTCATCTCCCTTTGGGCCAAGTTTAGATTGCCTCGTTTTAGAATCAGCCCATTAAGTGCTTCTTTGATCTTCTTGGATCTTGCTCTAGTAATAGGCCCAACTGGAACATGCAATGGATCCTTTAATGGTGCTTGTTGATTCTCATCAATTCTTCCATAAATTTTGTTTATGATTATTATTTTATTTTATTCGGGGTGGCCAACCAAATGAAATAGGGTAATTATCTATTTCTAGGTTAGGAATCTTGATCTATAATTATCTTGAATTTCTAATCAATGGTAGCAATTAGTAATCACTAATGATGGGATATTTTATGTGATTATTATATGGAATATAACTCAAGTTAAATGAACCGAGCTTATGCGTTTGTTTCTTGGACCAACCTATATTTCTTAACCTAATGCTTCTATTAAATTAAATTTAGAGAGCTTATTCTAGGTTATTTAATAGATAGAGATTAAGTAAAGAGCTTGTTTTATTTAACGAAAAATTAAGGAAAGATTGGGGTAATAGAGCTTATTATTATCTACGATTGGTAATTTTATTAAGAATTTGGGGATAACTCTGATATTGATTCATCATTTCATGTCTAGTGGTGGAGATTGATCTTTTGACCAGTTTTCTCATTATTGTTACAAAATTTATTCAATTTTGAATCATATTTTAGTTGTCTTTCATTATTCATAACTTTTAGTTAATCATTTTTAAAAAAATCCCAATTAGTGTATTAGGTTGTTTTGAATTTAATTTAGTTTAGAAATTATTTATATTTTTTTTCTTTTAACAATTAAGTGTTTAATTGAATTTTTTTACAATCCTCTGCGGGAAATGACCTTTGCTTTCCACTATATTTCATACGATAATTTTTAGAGAAAAGAATTAATTTGCATGTCTGTTTTTTGGCATGCAAGCCTTCAAAAAGATGAAGCTGTCAGAAGACCATCTAAAACCAGTAAACTACTTGTTATATGAGTTCTCGGGTGATTCAATGTACCCAAAAAGAAGTATTTAGTTACCAATGACAACAGGAACCTCGCCTTGTCAAACAACCATCCTAAGCACCTTCTTGGTCATAGACCACCCCTCTTTGTACAACATGATCCTTAGACAACCAAGGATAAACGCAATGAAAGCAGTGTTCTCAACATACCACCTAAAAATGAAATTCCTAATAGAGAAAGGGCTAGGGAAGGTTAAGGGTCATCAAGTCACAGCCCAAACTTGTTACTTGGCTTCCTTGAAGGGAAAAGGCAAGGTGGGTGTTCATTAGATAAAAGACCTGAGATGACTCTAAGACTCAAAGAGGAAGACTGTGGAAGAGTTGGTAGTGATACCCCTCATGAAATAGGAACCAGAGAAGTTAGTACAGATCGGTGCAGGTTTGGAGGTAGAACTTCGAATGCAACTGATCTATTTTCTTAAAGAAAATTGAGATGTATTTGCCTGTTCAGCAATGGACATGCCTAGAATCGACCCAAAGACAATGTTACACTGCTTGAATATCGACCATAACTAGAAGTTAGTCATGTAGAATAAAAAAACTTTTTTCAGCAAAGGTGCCACAACCTAAACCGATAAGACTACCTTTATGAGTCAATGACGTACTGTCAAATTAATTATTTTATTTTACTATGAATCCATTTTCTCATTTTCATCATCAACAGTTATCTCAATAAAAACATCAAGTTTTTCCTTTTCATTTATGGATAAAAGATATATGTAAAATCCATACCAAATTTATCCAACTCTTACAATATAACCAAAAACTAATTACAATAAACAACAACCTGAGAAGAGGATGCTAAAGATACCACCTAAACTAGAAGATGCTTCTGATCAGAAAAAGACATCTAAAAGCCCACATCAATGATGCTTCAATTGGCTGACAGGTCAGTGAAGATACCACGGGGAATAATTGATGACATTTTGATAAAGGTGGATAATTTTTATTTCTCCATGGGTTTTATTGTGATTGACACAGAGCCGATTCAGAATGTGGGGATTCAGATACTGGTGATTCTAGGGCAACCATTCTTAGCCACGGCTAATGCCCTGATAAATTGTAGGACAGAGGTGATGAAGATTTCCTTTGGAAATATGACAGTGGAGCTGAATATCTTTGGTATCAATAAGCAACCACTGGAATATGATGAAGTGAGAAATGTATGCTTGATAGAGGAGATTATTGAGGAGACTGTGGATGAATCAAGCATTGATGACCCCTTGGAGGCATGCTTTGGTCAGTTTAGAGAGTATTTGGATTTAGATAAGTTACTTGAGTAAGCTAATGCCATTTTGGAGTCTACTCCTCGGGAGAGCAGTGAGACAGAGGAGACCACGGCACCTGAGCCCCCCAAGAAGGAACTTAAGCCTTTACCAGACAATCTTAAGTGTAAGTTCCTAGGTCCAGCAGATTCTTTGCCTGTGATTATAGCTTCAGATTTGGTTTATGCTCAAAAAGAGAAATTATTGGATGTTTTAAGAGAGCACAAGGAAGCTATCGGTTGGACTATTGAGGATATCAAGGGGATCAGTCCCTTGGTGGTGATACACAAGATATATTTAGAGGAGAATGGCGAGCCATCTAGGAAGCCAAAGAGAAGGCTCAACCTAGCTATGTAAGAGGTTGTGAGGACTGAAGTGATAAAGTTGTTGGATGCAGGGATCATTTATCCAATCTCTGATAGCAAGTGGGTGAGCTCGATTCATGTCGTGCCCAAGTGGGCTGGATTGACTGTAGTGAAGAATAAGGATGATGAGTTGGTGTCAACTCATGTTCAATCAGGATAGAGAGTGTGTATAGACTACCGTATGTTGAATACTGCCACAAAGAAATATCATTTTTCACTCCCATTTATTGATCAGATGGTGGAGTGCTTGGCTGGGCACGATTACTATTACTTCTTAGATGGTTATTCTAGATATAACCAGGTTCCTGTGGACCCCAAAGATTAGGAGAAGACAACGTTCACCTGTCATTTTGGGACATTCGCCTACCGTCATATGCCCTTTGGGTTATGCAATGCACCCGCTACTTTTCAACAGTGCATGGCCAGCATATTCTCTGACATAGTAGAGTGTTTCTTAGAGATTTTCATCGATGACTTCTCTGTGTTCAGTTCATCATTTAAGGAGTGTCTGCACCAGGGGATTGAGGTCGACAAAGTGAAGGTGGACCTGACTCCCAACCTTCCGCCCCCACGTATGGTGAAGAAGGTTCATTCTTTTCTGGGCCATGCAGGATTCTACAAGCGATTTATCCAGGATTTCAGTAAGATCGCCAGGCCCTTGTGCCAGTTGTTCTTGAAGGATGCCCTATTTATATTTGATGAGGACAGTAAGAAAGTATTTGGGGATCTGAAGAAGATTTTGACGTCCACACCTATTATTCAGCCACCCAATTAGGGTGTACCTTTTGAGATTATGTGTGACGCATCAGATTATGCAGTTGGAGCTGTGTTGGGGTAGTGTGTTGATAAACTCCCCAGTGTCATCTACTATATAAGTAGAACTCTAAATTATGCACAACATAATTATAAGTGATGGAGAGTCTGGCTGAAGACTTTAAACTTAGCGCTCATGGGAGGCACCCCGCAGCATATCCTTTATATTTTTATTTTTTTTTTCATATTTCTTGTTATTGTTTATTTCTAGTAGTTTTTGTATTCCAGTAGTCTTTATTTTTCAGGGACAACGCATACTTCAGTTCAAGTTTGGGGGTATGCTATGAGCCATGCCAGTCCAGCTAGTTCTCCATCTCCAATGTCAGCTCTTTCCATATTATTCACACATTGGGGACAATGTGAAATTTAAGTTTGGGGGTATGGGAGACACATTACACACACTTTGTCCTAGTTTGTTGTTTTGTTGTTGTTTTTCTTTTCTTCGTTTTAAAGAGAAGATATATGCATTCTCATGTTGTTTTGAAATTTTGGGTGATCTGAACAAATATTGTGATGTGATTTCATTAGAAAGCATAAAATCTTGAATACATGGTCTGATGATAAAGTTTTAAAGTTTAGTTACTTACTTTAGGAATTTGAGAATTCACATGTTTGATTTAATCTTACACGAGTACATTAGCACATAATTGTGTGAGGTATGACATGTGATTTTAATGTGTATGTTTTCAGGGCTTAGCTAATTTTGGATGATTTGTTGGATGGACACTTTGGTATAAAATAAATAAAAATAAAATATTTTTGCACAAAAAGAGAAAAATACTCATCATCGATAAACTTTCCATTGAGTAACTGGACCTCTTGCCTCAGTAAGCAGTGAGTGTTCAGGTCAAAAGGTGGGAATTTTGCTCATAACGATCATTGATAAACTTTTCACTGAGTAACTGGACGTCTTGCCTCAGTAAGAAGTGAGAGTTCATGTCAAAAGGTGATAATTTTTTGTTGCATTAAGGCCAGTTTAGTTTCGTAGCCTTTTTTACTCGAGTTAGTAAGTCGTTAGGGGTGTCTTTATACCTAATGCCCTAAAACCATCTGGTTTGGGAGTCAATGACTCAACACTTGCTACATGGATCAATTAGAAAGCTTAAGGGAACTAAACATGGCAGGGTTTCATAATAAAAGAAAGAAGGAAATAAAACTATGCCATTGTTATTCATTCTGATGGAAATTCGGTGAATCTTGAGACATAGAGACATTGCACATTGGAGTTATTTGGAAACTTCATATTTATGTGCTAGTTCACTTTACACTGATTTGGACTTGTGATGCCTTAGCTAGCCTCTTGTAAGTAATTAGATTTTAAAATTCCTATTCATTGCGAATATGGGTTTATATTTTTAAGCTTGCTCATGAATGATATCATGGTTTTGTGTGATACTTAAATTTGTGGATACCATGAAAGAGGGATTTATCTGTGTGTTCTTTGTTTTTCATTTAGTTTTTAGTTTTGTATTGCTAAGTGACTAGAAATATGTAAGTTTGGGGGTGTGATAAGTGCTTCCCTTAATTTATATTTGTTAAGCTCTTAGTTTGTGTTATTTCATCCTATTTTATCTCCTTTCTGTGTTTATTGTGTTTTTCTAGGTTTTTGGAGCATTATGGAATTATCCGGCTTAAAGAGCAAAATAGAGAAAAGCTGGAATCTGCTATTACGATCGAGCAGAGGAGTCCTACGATCGAGCACTCAAGTGCTTAGGCCCAGGATCGAGTAAAGGACGATCGAGCGTACCATGCTGCGATCGAGCGCATTCGCACAGTTTATTTCAGATTTGAAGAAAAAGAATATCCAAATTTTAGCAGCCTATCGTCTAAGGATTTTTTTCTTTCATTTAAATGAAGATTTTATTTCAGAATATGAGCTGCTAAAATAAAAGAGACATGGGCAGAAGTTTTGAGCGGCATGTGAAGACTTAAATCCCACATCTGTTGGAAATACATTGCACTCATAGAGTTTCCCTATAAAAGCCCCATTTCACTTCATCTTCAGTGTGTGTGGATCTCGAAGGCTTTGCTATCAAGGAGGGAGAGTGCCGCACAGCAAACACAAAAAGAAGAAAAAACAAAGAGATGAGCTGCAAGTGTAATTTCTCTCTCAATGTATTTTCAGCTTTAATTTAGTTCTTTTGTATTTTAAAGTTTAATGTTTAGTACTTTAATTGTGAAATTTATTTTTGTAATCATGAGAGGCTAAAACCTTCATCTAAGGTTGAAGATGAAGCCTCGCCATTGATTAGCATTATATTTTCATATATGTTCATACGATTCTGACATTTTTGTATTGATGTTCTATTTCAATTCAATTGTTTGAGTAAATTCTTATGATTGATTGTTTTGTTTACAAATTGTTCAAATTGAATCTTCTATATGTTTCATCCGATGGATACATCGAATTATTCAAAATAAAATCGGATATCCATTGTGACTCTAAATTAAACGAATACATTGGATGATTTGATTTAATTAGGGTATTCGTTGTGATATCGATGGATTCATAGAATTATTTGATAAATTACTTTTATATATAACATACATAGGATGTAATTGCTTGTTGGTTGTAGGAACAAAATCATGAAAATATATGCTTTAATTTGGTGGGGTGGATTCAGAAACCTTAGTACTTTTATCATTTGTTTTAAATCAATTTAGTTTAGTTTATATATTTTGCACGACACAGTTCGAAATTCAGAACTATGTTAAAATAGGTTTAGTTTAGATAAAAACCTATTTTCACAATGCAATTCTCTATGGATTCGACCTCGCACTTACACACACTATATTACAAACAACTCGTGCACTTGTGAGTAATTTAAAACTCACAACAATGAGGTTCACATCATAAAGTCTACCATTTAGATGGTTCTTATCATGTCATACTTCTAGGTTTCTTTCTCACCATAACTGTGTCTCTGTGAGACTCATTCATCTATAAATAATTTCACAAATACACACAACACATCAACATTTCAATGATGAAATCAATATTTAAAACAGATGCAATGCATGAATTATTATTAAGGAACATCTTCCCACATGTTGATATGGTTTTAACTTAGACCGACTGTGTTCCCGGTTCTTTTCTTTACAGCTTATCCCGACTGTCATGGTATTTATTTCTAGCATATATCGGCTGTCACAGTGTCCCTTTTATTTCCAACATATACGTCACGGTTTTTCAATTAGACCGGCCCCTTCCCGGTTCTTTCGGTTCTTTTATTTAATGCATATAAATATGAACAATGATATGAAATATGCATATGAATACTAATATAAAAACAATATGAACTCAAAATATTTAAATTTAGCTATCTTGTCTTTCCTCAAATTATTATTAAAAAAATTTCACTAAATTTCTCTCATCATAAATCACATCATATCATCCATCTTAGCTTGTCAAGATACACTAAATTTCATCTCCTCATAATTCGTATCAAAACATCAACCATAGCTTATCAAGAATTTCACTTATCGCATTTATTATTAAATCAACTTATTATTCGAAAAATATTATTTCTTGCCTAATAATTTTCTACATGTCCAAAATTCATATCATAACTATCAATCAAATTTTTATCCACCACCAAAGCATAAATTAATAATTTATTTAATATTATCACTAGATAATTTCATTTTTAATTTAGATTATTTTAAGTAAATTTAACTCACCACGTAGCACTTAAAACTACTCGTGGATCACCTCTTTGCCTTTCCCGGTTCTTTTCAGCAATTTCTCCCGATTGCTGACCGTCAACACCTGACATAATATTTATATTAAATTTCTAATTATTTCTTCAATTCTTCATAAACCACACCCTTTGAAAATTATCACTTTGAATTCCATGAAATTTCATGAATGCTAAAAATTCAAAAATAAAATTACAATATTACCTTCTGTTTTTCTGATAGCTTCTCGTGACTCTCTATAAAATTCCTCCTGTAAGCCCTTTCAAAATTTTGCTCTTTCAACCTTTCTTTTGGTCCCCATGTCTTTAACAAACCAAATCCTTCAACAATTGTTTCAATGGCTACCACGACAATCGCATGTGTCCTACATGCAATTGCCTAACTTCTACTTGGCAGTAGGTGGCACATCTGCTGCCATGTTTTTTTTTTTACAAAATTTTTTTCTTTTTCTTTTCATTTTTCTTTCCTTTATACTGTTCATGCCTTTTTCTTAAGAATTATTTTATTCAAATAATAATAAATTTTTGACTTATATTTTATTTTAATTCTATATCGTATTTATTAAATTACTTTTTTGCCCTTACTTTACGAATACGGGTATTATACTAAGTCATGGATCGAGTAATTTCTCTCATGATTCTTTAATTGTCTAGAAACATAGACCACTACCTTCCCATATTGCATCAACACACATCCCAACCCTTGATGTGAAGCATCACTATACACAATAAATCTTTTATCACTAGAAGGAAGCACCAACACTGGAGTAGTAATTAATTTCTCCTTTAACAATTGAAAACTCTTCTCACACTCCTCAGACCAATCAAACTTCACCTCTTTCCAGATCAATCTAATTAAAGATGTAATTATATAAAATTTTTGTATAAATCTCTTGTAATAACCAACCAATACCAAGAAACTTCTAATTTCAATTACATTAGTTGGTCTTTCCCTACTCAATAGTGCCTCTATCTTCTGTGGATCAATGACTATACCATCTTCAGATACTACATACCTCAAGAAAGTTACTTCATTCAGCCAAAATTCACATTTAGAAAATTTTGCATGTAATCTCTCTCTTCTCATAATCTCTAACACAATTTCTAAATGTTTAACATGCTCTTCCTCATTCTTAGAATATACCAAAGTATCGTCAATAAATACAACCACAAACTTATCAAGAAATGGTTTAAACATCTATTCATCAAGTCCATGAATGTCATTTGGAGCATTAGTCAAACCAAATAGCATCACAAGAAACTCATGATGAACATAACGTGTCCTAAAAGTAGTCTTAGGTTCGTCTTCCTCTTTAATTCCCAACTGGTGATAACCTTATCTCAGATATATCTTAGAAAATACTCTCGCTTACCACAACTGCTCAAACAAATCATCTATCCTAGGTAAATGATATTTGTTCTTAATAGTAATCTTATTCAGTGGTTTGTAATCTATACACAACCTAATCGTTCCATCTTTCTTTTTCACAAAAAATACAAGGGCTCTACATGGTGACACACTAGGGCGAATGAATTGTTTGTCTAATAATTCCTGAAGTTAAACTTTTAACCCTCTCAACTCAGAGGGTGCCATTCTGTAGGGTGTTATTGAAATAGTTGCTGAATATAGAATCACATTAATGAAAAACTCAAATCTCCTTACTGGTAGGCAAACTAGACAACTCATCAGGAAATACATCAGAATAATCATTCACCACTAATATTTCTTACACCTTTCTACTTTCCTTACTAGGATCCACCACATATGCTAAATACCACTTACAACCTTTCTTCAACCACTTACTAGCAATCAAGTCAGAAATAAGATAGTTTGAAAGTATCTTATGCTCTCCCTGAAAGCTAAACTCCTCTTACCTAGGTATTCTGAATGTTACATTCTTCCTGCAACAATCAACCCATGCATGATACGCCGACAACCAATTCATCACCAAAATCAAATCAAAATCTATCATATTCAGAGGTAATAAATTCACTTCAAATTCTCTATCGCCCATATGAATCACACAACCCCGGTAAACATTCCTGATTACAACTTTATCCCTAGTGAGAACCTCAACAATAATATTATAAATCAAAGAGCTAGCACATGCATCAATAGACTTCATAAATATAATAGATGCACAAGAATGGGTTGCACCAGGATCAATCAATAATCTAGCAGGTCTATCAAGGATAGATATTGTACCCATCACGACGTCAAAAGTTGCTTGATCATCTTGCTGGGTCAGTGTATATACTATGCTATCTTTGGGCTACATCTGGCTACCACATCCTCTCTCAGCAACTGCTCCTCTACTTGAAGCTTTACCTCGAATATTCCCAGACTCACCACCTCTCTCTAATTGTCCTCTCCCAACACCTCCAACATTCACCTCAACTGATCTCCTTAATGGACAATCCACTCTGATATGTATACCTCAACACACACAAAACACATCAAAGTACAAGAATTATGGGATAAATGTCCTATCTGATTACACCTAGAACATGCTCTACTCTTTCTATCATACACAACACTACCACCTCCCCTTACCAAATCCTCTAGCTCCCATATGTTGTTTCCCAAACCTAAGGGTTTAACCAACAAAACTCTGAGCCACTGAACTATAGATCCAGCATGTCTCTGTTGACTCTGAATAATAGGTCCCTGTGAAAAGGAACGACCCCTCTGGGGTGGTTTCCCACCCTGAATTCTCATACTACCACCTCTAAAACCTTTAGGTCTAGTCCTCTTCAACCACTCCTTACATCCTCTAGACTCAACTATGTCCTTCTCAATCTGAAGTGACATATCCATGAAAGCAACATAATTCAAATGCCTCATATATGAAAGTTTGGATTGTATCTCAAAATGCAAGCCATCAAGAAATCTTTTACACTTCCTTTCCTCAGTGTTCACCAGCTCAGGTATAAATCTCGATAAAGCCACAAATCTATCATCATATTATGCCACAATCATCATGCTCTGCCACAAATGAATAAAATCTCTCTCTTGTTGGGATCTAAAAGTATTTGGAAAATACTTTGCAAAGAATACCTCTTTAAATATGCTCCAGGTTAAGGGTCGATCAATATCAGTGCTCAACCTAAGAAGAGTATCATCCCATCATTCACAGGCCTCACCCTCTAACTAAAAAGAAACAAAGGCAACTCCATGCATGTTTGTCATTGGCAAAACACCAAATAAACGCTCAATATGTTTAATCCACAACTTATCTTTAGCAGGATTATCAAATCCACTAAAAGATTAGGGTTTGAACTTAATGAATCTAGCAAAACAATCGCCTTGCCAAACTCACCCTGGCCCTTCTAAACATCATGCTTCATAGGATTTACAACAATATCAGGTTCTGATCTAACTTGCTCATCTAGTTTACGCAAACTATCAGCTTTCCTCTTTGCCTCATTCATCCTCTTAAGAGCATAAGCAATAACTTCTCTTAACTTATCTCTTCCGACACCAAATTCTCTCACAGCACCACTAGTACTAGATGCACTATCAAAATGTTCCTTTTCAGGAACCACAGACTTAACATCAATCTCAACCTCTATACACTGGGGGCCTACCACACCCTCTTTGATTCATAACTCTAGCTCTAAGTTTGTTACATCCATGTGACATCCTCAAACTTTGCATTAAAATATAATTTATTTTAGGCCTTCACTTTCTTACGTTTTATGTAGTCTATAGAATCATAAACCTATAACTTTGATACCATAATTGTAATGACCCATCCCGAGTTGGCCTACCCGAGACAGTACTATCACATTTAAGATCTAAGCATGACGCATACGTGAAACAATTAAAATATCAACAACTGGAACATATTTACAAAATATTTACTCAACTCTTTTCAGAGGAGTTTCAACATCATATATAATATTCAGAAATATTCCAATATATACAATGCATGAACATATATCTATCATTATTAAAAAATTTCTTTCTCTTTCTTTATACAATCTAAGGATGCTGAACACAATAACTTATTTAAGCTACTCACTATGAGTCTCAGATCAATAATCTATCGGTCTTGCTTGTTGCTTGAAATTTATTTAACAATGAGGAGTGAGCTTAACAAGTTCAGTAAATTCAATTTACTAAAAGTACTTGATTTGTATGCTCTTAGTCACATTTCATATTTCAATCATAATCATAATTATTCATCTATCAATTTTCATATATATAACTCAAATCATTTATCCATTATTTCCAAATCATTTATCTATCAATTCAAATTTCATCATACATCTTTAATCAATTCCAAAATAATATCTTTATATCATTTTCATCATATATACTTCATCACGAGGTTCACATCACACAAACAATCATTTACGATACATCATATTATATCTCTTTTCAATAATTTCCTCATCATAATTGTCTCATTATGAGACTCATGTTTCTATCATCATTTTGATGCCTCAACATCTCAATAATAATAATAAATAAACAATTAAATGCATGCATCCACGTCCTCAATTCATTTCTTTCTTTATTTTTTTCTCATCATTTCATATATCACTCCATACTATCAACGTATGGGAAATACCAATCTCTACTGTATCATCTGGAAATGTCTTCCCACATGTTGACTTGCTTCATCCATACCAGCCATGGATCTAGTCTTCCATCTATGCATATGATCATCAACACACAAACAGACACATTACAAAATCATATAAATAAAAAGTTCATTTTTCTTTCATAAAAACTTTCTTTTTCATCATATGTATAAAATCATCTCTTTATATATATGTCAAGTCGTTGATTGAACCCTCAAGAGTTTCATTTTTCTTTTCAATATATATATATATTCATCAATTTCTATCAATTATCTCTTCAAAGTTATAATTTCACTAACTTATCATATATATATATCAATCATAATATAAATCATACTTCTATTAAATCATCAAATTCATATATATTTCATATAATTCATCAAATATGCCAATTCATACTTTCATTCATTTAAGTTTTATCTACATTTCATGTTTGTCTTGCTTATTAAAAGTAAATTTAACTCTCCTTGTAGCACTTTAAGCTACTCTGGGACTACTTCCTTTCCCTTTTTGCTCCTCTCAGCAATTACACTAGATTGCTAATCATTTTCACCTAATCATAATATACTTATTAAACTTTCTATCTTATTCTTCAATTTTCTATACTCTATATCGGGTAGATTTCATGTATGCATGTTTAACTTTCTCAATTTCAATATTTCTCAATAGAATTTACTTTCATTCAGTTTGAATCCAAATTCAAAGATTTTTTTTCAAGAAAGGTAGAAGAACAACTTATAAAAATTCAAATCTACCAACGAAATTTATGAATGCTACCTTTTCAAAGCCCAACTCGGGCACAAAAACATATGAGAGTTGAAGGCCTAAGAAAGAAGCCCAGATTTGGATACATAAGTGTGAAGACAAAAGTATTAAGTATCAAAAAGGACTTAGAATATATTGACTAAAGGAAAAATGTAAAGGTACATTTCATTCAAAACAAAAACAAGTACAGAGGAGGGCTCTTGTGGCCATATACGAAAGGAACAAAATAAAGTGTAAACTAAGGAACTAAGGCTCTAAGCCAACTCCTTCTACTGCTCACTCTGATTCCTACCATACTCCTCAATGATCCATCCATTCGAGCTAGTGATCATGACCTAAGCCTCTCGAGTGCAAAACTAAACGCTATTGTCCTCCGCAGAAATCCCATCATCCGTCGTGCTAGGAGAAAGAGTCATATCTTAAAGGACAATGCGTAACTAGCTGAGATCCAGGTCAGGAGCAACCATGGCCACCTTAGCCTTGGTCTCCTAGAAGCTAGCAATGAACTCCTTGATGGCCTTGTCATAAAGCCAATCCTCAAAGGTCATTGTCTTCTTAAACTCCTCGATAATCACCTCTCTGGACTTACCCGACTCATCTCTAAGCCTTTCTATCTTGGCTTCAACTGACTCAGTTCCCATAATCAAAGTCTAGACCTCCTCTCAAAGAATGCAGCAGTTCTCCCTCAACTCTGAAACTTACTCGAGCGCAACTGGGTATGAAGATCATCTCTCTCCTTAGCCAAACGACCAACCTCTGCCACGACCTGGGGATACTGCTCGACCATTATAGCGCAGAACATGCCCACTTGAAAATAGTAAATAAGATAGGTCAAGCATCAATCGTAAAATTCAAAAATAACTCTAAGTATAGGAACAGACATACCTTTTATTTAGACTGACTCATGATCCCAACCATGACCTCGAGAGGATAACTCACAATTTGGGTCTCATCCTTGGGAAGGATTGACCCCAAATCAACTAGTGGGTTATCTTCGGCTCAGTGAATATGGAGTATGAAGACAAGACTAACTAGCAATCGCAGAAGACATCAAAAGCCAAGCCTATACTACCCTCACCATGCAGCACATAAGGAGGAGGGTGACCCCCCTCTCTAGTAGAAAGATCACCATAAGGAAGATGAGGCTGGTCCCCCAAGCCCAAGCTACTACTCCCACACTGTCTCTTCTGCTGTTCAGTAAGATAAGGGGGTGTGACCTCTACGCTGGATGAAAAATGGATAGAAGGAGCCTTCCCCTACTAATCAATGGCTAGGCAGAGAAGTCAGGTCCTATCTGCAACCATAGTTGCAAAAGTAAGAAGACCAATCAGCAAAAGAAAGAGAATTCATATTATAAGTATACGAGCTGAAAACAAACTAAATATTTTTCAAGTTTGAATAAACTACCGGGAATAGCCTGACTCAACCCATAACAAACAAGAGTCTCCTTCTTCGTTAACTCGGCGGTGTATGTAGGTTCGGCACACATTCTAGTAAGAAAATCCTCCTCTGCCTCAACTTGTGGGGGGGAGATCCCTTTGATAATCGAAAATACCGTACTCCTAGTCTTGTCTGACAGGGAATGGATCTTCATGACGAACAAAGAAGAACCTTTTCTTAAACCCATGGATAGACTGTCAGATTCTCGACCAGTAACTTCCTCCCGGTCCTCACATAAAAAAATATACTAATCGGTGTTTTAAAGCTTCTTAATTATGTAAATGTTACGGAATAGGTTCATGGAAAGCAGTATATTTAGGCCATATTTTCTAAGACTAATTAAGAAACCAATATCCATCCTCATGGAGTTCAGAGGAAGCTGGTTAGGAGCAATGCTAAAAAAAGTTAAACACCTTAGCTACCTCCAAATCCATGGGAAGGCAGAAGCCTCCCTTAAAAAAATTCTCATAAATACACATCTCATAAGGGTATTCACCGCGGATGCTACATGTCTTCTCTTCAGAAGTAGGGAGTTGTATCCTATACTCATAAGGAATACAATACTTTCGGCAAAAGAAAGAAAATAATTTCAAGGAAATCGCGCACATATATAACTCAGCTGTATAATGAAAGCAATCAGGGTCCCGTGACATTTCGGCACATACCTCTTCCAAGGGAAAGACAACCTTCCCAACCTCTAACCCAAGGTCTACTTGATCCTCCTTGAACCCATTACTCAAATTAGACAAGGTTCTTTTAAAATATGATACCTCGGTCCCAAAAAGACGATGGGTATCCCCACCCTCATCAGAAAAATGAGACATTTCCAAATAAAAGAGGAGGAATGAGCTCTTAACAGGAAAAAAAAAGTGAAGAACAACAAAAGGACAAGGCCAAGCAGAAGTAGGATGGAGCCAAGCAAAAGTGGACAGCTGATAAGGCTGATTAGGAAATAAGATGAGGTTGAATAGGGAAAGATGGGACCAACTAGGCTCTGAGCTTTCAAAGTTTTAAAGAAATGAGAATTGTGAGGAGCCTAAGGCACTACCACCCCCTTTTATAGAGCTTGACTTACCTCGAAAATTGAAAAAAAGAACCTTGAGTAGCGCAACAATCAAATCAATCAACTCAAAAGTAACTTGGAAAAATGTGAAAGGCTCATTAAGCAACACAACAGTACACAACAAAAGTATGCAACCACCTCGGCACTCGGACATAAATAGACTGAGTATCGAGGCAAATCAATACCTCAAGAGCCAAAGGTAGGTGAGCACTAAGGTGGATGGGCCACGAGCTCGAACCACCTTAATCCAAAGTCAATTTAGCACCAAGGTGGGTGTTCCAGGTTCACAAGGAACCAACCACCTCGGGCCAAACAAGACCGAGTACCGAGGTGGGTGTCCCAATTTCACAAGAGACCAGCCACATCAACCCAAACCAGTCCGAGTACTGAGATGGGTGTCCCAATTTCATAAGTGGCCAACCATCTCAGCCCAAATCAGGCCGAGCACCGAGGTTGATGTCCCAATTTCACAAGGGACCAACTACCTCGGCCTAAACAAGGTCGAGTACCGAGATGGGTGTCCCAATTTCACAAGAGACTAACCACATCGGCCCAAACAAGGCTGAGTGTTGAGGTGGGTGTCCTAATTTCACAAGGAACCAACCACATCTGCCCAACAAGGTCGAGTACTGAGTTAGGATTACCCATCTCGCTAAGTAAAAAATTTTATCAAATTTTGATATCAAATTCGACCCAGAATTTCTACCCCATTACAATTTACCCAACTCCAATTGAGTGGGGGCATATGATGTAAGTCAAATATACCCTCCTACCATAGGGTGACACCTATCAATCACAAGGTTAAAATGGAAATATTTACCTCCCTTAAACATTATCAGTTTTTTAATCTCTTTTGATTAACCTTCTCTCCCCACCAGATATTCTGACTTAAGTATTAGCCCTCCTCTGAGTAAAACACTATAGATCGGCTTCCTTTTTAGGTACCCTAGATTTAGCTCATACCGAACTAACCCAACTCAAATTATTTTCAAGCGAACTAACCCGGACCCAATTCCAGTGACTGACCCAATCGCACTTTAGTAGACCCAACCTATTTTTGGCATCAACACTGCACAATAAAATGGTTAATAGTTGCTTTAGTTTCTCTTTACTAGCCATAATCACCTACTCCCTTTCTCTCTCCTTGTATGTATATTTAGATTGGACCACGATCCTCTCCATTTAAGAATTGAAATGGAGATCAAGTTCATTGTGAGATTGAATGCCACATTGACAAATTTGAATTTGAATATTCTCCTTTTAATGATCTAACATTCAATCTCACCATAAACTTGACTCCATTTTAATTTTCAAATTGAGATCATCGTGATCCATTTAGATTTACATCTGCCTTTTTTTCCAGCATATCATTAATAATATCATACTATTTGCAATAAATTCATCTACACAGACGCATAACTAACATACACCTACCACCAGAACCAGCAAGCAGTAAATAGCTTCACTCACACCCTATTTTAATTACCCATTATTTCTTTCTCTTAATTGGTGGTCATCGGTTATGAAAAATCAGAAGCATCCAAAAACAAAAGGGACATGGCTTCAACGTACTTACATTAAATAATTAACCTCTACGGATATAGAAGATAGTATCATAAATAAAGAGGAGAAAAAAGAAAACATAGGAGATCGTGCTGGGGTTAGAGAGTAGAGAAGGAGAATCCTAAAGCTGCTGTCCTAATTCTCTCAAAAGTTATCTGTTTAGAATTTGGATGTATCAGCATAATATTGGTAATTAATTAGGAAATAGTCGGCCTCCATGAAGAAAAATTCCCAGCATTGTAGTAGTTGTAAGTGGAAAACCAGACATGATAATGGCCGCTTGTGGATTGATGGATAACGATGGCAATAACAGGCGTCAAAGTCAAAATCTGGTGACTACCAGAAGCAATGATCGGCATCCATTATCGAACAAAAAGATGGTGAGGAAGAGGATGGCTTTTGAGATGGAAGTGCAAAATCCTGATGCACACACGCAATAGCCATAGGCTTAAACGTTTGAGCTCTTTCCTAGCAGCAGCCAATAACCCAAATTCCCGCTTTCCTTGCAGTCTACAACCTATCTACTAGTACCGCGTTCACAAATTTAATTACTTGCAACGAACCCCTCATTATCTCCACTCCTCCTCAGTCTGCCCTTACCGTGTGAGGTTTTTCGGGTCTCCTTTTGTTCCCACATGAAAATCAAAACACTTACAATAGCACTAGTATTAGCACCTCTAGATCTGCATAATCTTTTGCTTCCATGGAGGATGCACCAACTACTGCGTGGATCGATGGCATCATAAAGTGCCTTATCTACACCTCTACAAATGTCTCCATGCCTCAGTAATCCAAAACGTGAGGGATATCATTGATGGAGCCCACAATATCCTCGACTAATAGAACATCGACACGTGGGGTCATTCGTCACCAATAGGTCGATAGCGCAAGCTCGGCTTCTGTCACACTGCAAGATACACGTGGAACGGATAAATCATTCCATTGCCACATCAAAGCGCGATTAGTGGACCAAACCACACCTAAAACATGCGACCCTCTGAGCACGCAACTGAGACCTAACTTCAGAAGCACGGGATCACAGGGATGAAGCAATCCCTCCCACGTGGCCGACCTCCCCTCAGAAGATTATAAATAGCTAAAGGTACATAAATTCAAGACAACTTTCATTCTTCACAAGTTTTTTACACAAATTAGCACCCTCCTCCTTTTTTTTGAGCTCTCATCCTGACTAGAGTGTCTGAGTGTCCTCAGAGGCCTCCCCCTCCTCTCCCTCCATGGGCCATCTAGTTCACCCTCTCTATCTGTGCAGGAACCAAAGAGATGACTATGAGTCAACAGCGATCTCTCGGCATCAACAGATTGGCACTGTTTATGGGAAACCACCATCTCTCGCTAAGCAGTAAAAGTGAAGAAATATAAAAGAACTCATATGTTGTCATGCCACCCAGAAACACTATGAAAAAAGCTAGCAAGAGAGCCCCCATGGCATGTTCTGCCCCCATCTGAAGCCGTGCCCAAAGCCAGCAGTCTAGATCGAGAGTCCCCATAATATCTAAACATGCCACCCTTGGGTCGAGCAGACGACCTCCTATCAGATAGCAGCACCCTCACCACTTGGGGACCGACTCTTCCAACCCGGGAAGAGTAGCCATAAACAGCCTGACTGCCCAGGTGACCCAGGTCCAGTTTTATGAACTTTCTTGATTGATAGCCTACTTAGCTATCGAATTCTGAAATGGGGGCCACCAAATTCCCAAACAACTGGAATCCTCCAGCAGTGAGGATCCGACCAATAGCCGTTCTGCCTCCTAGCCTTCACTACCCTACTGTCAGTCTAAAGAAAGTTCCTCATCCAAAAGCAATCCTAACCTGGACATACGAATCGAAGAAATTGAGGAAAAAATTGACAGAGCCCTCAAGCACCGAAACCACAACATCTTGGATGAACTTAATGTCCAAGACCAGACCCCACTTCCACCCAACTTCAGAATGCCGCAAATCAAAATGTATGACAGTTCGACAAACCCACTGGACCACCTACAACATTATAAGACGACCATGACCCTGCATCGGCATTCTAATCGATCATGTGCTGCGTCTTCCCCTTAACACTTGAGAATGCTACAGGCATTTAGTATTCGCGTTTGAAGCCAGGAAGTATTGGCAACTTTATAGAGCTTAGTTACTCCTTTGCCTCTCACTTTCTTAGTAGCAAGGGGCCGAAGAAGACCTCGGAGAGCCTATTCAATATTGTCCAGCATCTGGAAGAGAGGCTTCGAGCCTACATATCCAGGTTCAACACAGCTGCATGGGAAATCCCAAACCTCGACCCCAACATCCAGATGCTAGCATTCAAAAATGGACTAAGGTCCGGAATCTTCAGTTCTAAACTTACCAGGCATCCACCAAAAGATATGAACAAGGTCCTGGCCCAAGTCGAGAAGTATATGTTGGCGGAAGATGATCAGGCTTTTCGAAGAGAAAGAAAATGTGAGACAGAGAAAAAAAAAGACCTTGACCCCCAGAGAGGAACGGTCAAGAGACCTCACCAAGAAAACAGGTATAAGCCCCATTCCCGGTTCGACAGCTTCACCCCCCTCAATTCATCCAGAACCAATGTCCTAATGCAGCTCCAGGATAGGTCAGTCCTCCAATGCCCACCTAAGCCACAGTACCTCAGCGGAGACAAAAGGAAATGGTATCGGTTCCACAGGAACCACGGGTATGAAACCGAAGAATGTTATAGTCTGATGATGTAGATCGAGGCTCTCATCAGCCGAGGGCACCTAAAAGAGTTCACCGGGTCCCGAGAAAGATAGGCGCCCGACCAACCAAGAGGGGACTCTAGGCACTCCCGGCTCCCACAGCAGGAAAGCTAGGACCCTTGAAAAAACCCCAAGCCCGGGCACGAAGGACTCGATCAAAGAAACCAAGAGGTGGCAGTAACTAGGGTTATTAAAACAATCTATGGAGGCCCAGCAGTCGGAGGAACCTTGGGACAAAGCAACAAATCATACGCCCGAACCATGGCCTCCGTCAGTGGTCCCCATAAGTGAAGGAAGTCAAGCCTGGTCTCTTTCACGAACGACGATTTGGAGGGAGTGCAGACCCCACATGATGACGCGGTGGTAGTTTCCCTCCTAGTGGCCAACCACGAAGTAAGGCGTATCCTGGTAGATAATGAAAGTTCAGCGGACATTCTATTCTATGATGCTTTCTAGCGTATACAATTGAAGGACGAATGGTTGGAGCCGGCCCGCACTCCTCTCAACGATTTCGGTGGAACCCTGGTGTTCATAGAAAGAAGTATAGTCCTCCTTGTCATCACAGGTACAACACCACGAACGACCACGGTCCAAACCACTTTCTTCGTAGTCAAGCAACTGTCATCCTATAATATGATCCTGCCACGGATCAACCAGCCAGTTGACGCTACCTCGGGTCACGAGCTCCTCACATTCATGGATGCGTATTTCGGATATAACCATATCCTCATGTATGAGCCCAACCAGGACAAAACTGCCTTCGTCACCAGTCAAGGGTTATACTGTTACAAGGTTATGCCTTTCGGGCTCAAAAACACCGGCGGTACCTACCAAAGGTTAGTGAAAAAGATCTTCAAATAGCAGATTAGGTAAAACATGGAAGTCTACGTGGATGACATGTTAGTCAATAGCATCGAGGCACAAAATCATGACTCCGACTTGGAATAAGCATTTGGAGTATTGCGCAAGCATAAGATGAGGTTAAACCCAGTAAAATGTGCCTTCGGAGTAACCAGAGGAAAATTCTTTGGCTTCATGGTCACTCAGAGAGGAATAGAAGCCAGCTCAGAAAAGATAAAAGCCATCCTTGATATGGCCCCTCCTAAGACCGTGAAGGAAGTGCAACGACTCACCGGACAAATAGCAGCCCTAAGCCACTTCATTTCCAAATCCGCGGAAAGATACCTACCTTTCTTTAAGGCCATCGGAAAGGCAAAAGATTTTGCCTAAATAGAAGACTATCAGCAAGCATTTGAGGAGCTAAAGAAGTACCTAAGCTCGCCCCCACTCTTAACCAAGCCTCTCCCAAGTGATGAACTATTCCTACACCTGTCGGCTGGACAGAACACCATAGCCTCCGTCCTAATCCGAGAAGAAGTCGGCATCCAAAAGCCTATCTATTACATCAGCAAGATCCTCCACGAGGTGAAAGTAAGGTATCCATCGATAGAGGAGATAGCCTACACCCTCATAGTTGCAGTCCGAAAGCTCCGGCCATATTTCCAAGCACACACTATTGTCCTCCTAATAAGTCAGCCCTTAAGGCAGGTCCTACACAATCTAGATGTCTCCGAGAGAATGGTGAAATGGTCTGTAGAGCTCAAGGAGTTTGATATCTAGTATCACCTTCGCAAGGTAGTCAAGAGGCAGGTCCTCACCAATTTTATCTTCGAAATGACCCTCCCGATAGACCCAATCAAAGAGGCAAGTTCGGAGTTGGAGGAGCAGCCTCCAAGGTGGACCCTCCACGTGGACGAATCCTCAAACATCACTGGGAGTGGGCGAGACTTATCCTCTGCATCCCAGATGGATTCGTTGTTGAATATGCCTTGAGGTTCAAATTCAAAGCCTCCAACAACGAGGCAGAATACGAAGCCCTACTCGTGGGTTTGAAATTGGTGAAAGCACTGGCCATCGAGATCCTAGACGTATACAGTGACTCAGAGAAGCTCGTTCCAAATTGGGAAGGTCTATACCGAATCTGAAAAGTATGTCGAGCCGGCACCTTCGAACTTGAGGAGTTAAATGGCAAGCCTATCCTGCGCACTTGGAATGTGGAAAATCTTCGCAAGTTCTATCAGTAACCCGAGTCCTGACTTAACTTGCCTCGGTTCGATAATGTAAAATGTAGAAAGCATAAAGAAAAATAAGAAAGGCTCGAAAGTCGCAAAAAAACTGGAGTTTCATTAAATAAGCGTTATCGACCGTGATATACAAAAAAGAAAAACAAACTATCCTAATCTTCTCGAGGAGGCTCATTCTCAGGTGCATATCCGAACTCGCCCCTAGCCGTGTCCTCTACATCCGCAGCACTAGCGACAGCCCCCTCCTTTCCAAAAGACTCCAGCTTAAGGCCAGAGAAGTCAACCTCGGGGAAGAGAGTCGCGGCCTTCCTCTTGGCCTCATAGAAGCCTTCGAGGAACTGCCCCCAGCCTCCTCCACCAGGGCCTCCTTGAAGGAGTCGGAGTCCCTAAAGGAGACCAAGGCCTCTTCCACGGCCTTTAGCATGGCCTCGGTAGCCTCTTCCTGTGCTTGCAGCTCAAATGCGAGGGTCGCATCCCTCTCGGCTCTAAGGGCATCGTCGGCCAAGCATCGGAGGTCCCTCTCTTTGATAGCCTCCTCCCTGGCCCTCTTTGTTGCCTCCAGAGAATTCGATAGTGTCTGGATGAGCCCTCGGCATTCAACCAACTTCTGCTCATACTTCCCCAGTATTTTCACCATGTTCATACAGTGACGGAACAGAACACCAACGAGCACGCCAATCTAAAACAAGAATAGAAGGTCGTTAGAAAAAATAGTTAGAGGAAAAACCAAAACAAGAAAAAAAGGGAAGAAGTCATACC
Organism: Bretschneidera sinensis; assembly: GCA_023935145.1. Taxonomy (NCBI): domain Eukaryota; kingdom Viridiplantae; phylum Streptophyta; class Magnoliopsida; order Brassicales; family Akaniaceae; genus Bretschneidera; species Bretschneidera sinensis. The sequence goes on along the minus strand of CM043700.1, from coordinate 57,564,674 downwards.
TGGGAGGTCATAGCCTCAATTGCGGAGCAAAGCCCCTTTAAGGGCTTCCGAGAAACCTCCAATATATCACGAGGAGGGATCCCCATGATGAGGTGCTCTGGGGCTACCTTAGGGTGGGCGAAGAACGAGTCGTCGACCTTCAACGCCTACTGTGGCATGAAGGGAGCAGCAGAAGTAGGTGCCCCCTAGACGAGGACGGGCCTTGAGACGGCTCGCTGGGGGGCCCATTGGTAGAACCCGTGGCTAGGGAGGAGGCCTCGGAAGGCTCTCCACTGCGAGGGGGACAAAAGAGGGCACCCGAGCCCTCTTTCTCTAACTTTAGGTCGAGGTCGCGTCCTTCCCCTCCGGGGCCCTCTTCCTCTCCTTAGCCATCTTTCTAACCCTCTCCTTAGCCTTTGCAGCCAGCTTCATCTCTGCACAAGGGAAAAGCATTAGTAAGTCATGGTATAGGATAAGTAAATGAGAGTTAAGCACAAAAACAAAGGCAAGATTACCATGCTCCATATTTTCCACGAGGTAGAGGCCGCGCCTTGCAAGCTTTTCATTGTCATAAAGAACTTCTATGTCCAGGGGCGTGGCTAGCATTGCCTTCAACGTCTCTTGCGCTTGGTGCAGGAGGTGCGGCTTCTTGCACATGCCCGCACGGTCAAGACTCCAGCTGAGGGGGATGTTGAAGCTCTTGGCACTCCGAATATAGAAGAATGACTTCTTCCACTTTTTTTATGGAGGATGGCTTCTTCTTCAGTACCCTCCTCTTGGCCCTCAAGCTGACCACGATCCACCCGGTCTCCCCGTGCTTGCTTATCTAGAAGTAAGCCTTGAAGACATTGATGTTCATCATGCCGCCCACTTCCGTACACATCGCTATAAAGCCATTATGATTTGCACTGAATTGGGCACCAGTTGGCACAGTGCTATACCAAAGTACCTTAGCACCGTGCAGAAGAAAGGGTGGAGGGAAACCTAAGCCCGACCTTTATGTGTTATTCATAGACGCACAGATCATAAGGCGCACGGCTCGAAAGAGCATCGTATGCCCTCTCCCCACCCTCTGGTACCCTAAGAGTATACTCTAAGGGGATACGATAAGTCCTCCTTATTACTAGAAGTTGCCCCTCCCCAACCGCACTAGGCACGGAGTTGGCCGCGAACGACCACTCCTCCTTCTCCTCTAAGGCGATGTCCCCCCTTATCTTCGTCAGGGTCCGGTCGGCCTCATCCTCCTCTTCAGAAGTAGCCTCCTCCTCACTCTCTCCCTCATCGTCTTCCCTAGGGATGAAGGGGACCATAGAAAGGTTACCTTCCCGAGGAGCGACCTCCAGTGAGGAGTTGTCCTCACTAGAAAAGACATTTATGGCCTCATCCAGCTCCCGCGATAAGTTCCCACTGTCCTCACTACCACTACTTAACCTAGGCTCAGACATGGTAAAATGGACAGGAAAACTCACCAATAAGATGTATGTAATTCACGTGCACGGCCTCGGTCTCCTCGAAATAAGTGCCCCTCCAACAAATCACCTGGTCTTGAGCTCTCCCAGCAACCTCAATTGACTCCGAGCAATCTACCGGAACCCTCTTCCAAATCGCTAAGGCAACTCCGAGCTATTGATCAAGACCTCTGAACCCTCAAACTGACTTCGTGCACTCTCAAGATTTCTTTCTCTCTCAAAAACTCTAAGAATGCAAGAAATGAAGTGAGAAGAAGAGAGGAAGGAATAATCCTTATATAGGGATTAAGGCAGCAGGAACAAAGGTCATTAATCTCTTTTTAGTTGAAGACATGTGACCCTTGATATCCCTCAAGCACCGTTTCCTCTCTCCAAGGTGCCAACTATCATAAAAGTTCAATGTCTCCTATACCCTGGACGTCGTTCACTCTCCCCTAGGCAAAAAGCTGCAAATAGAATAAATGCACACCATCATCAAAAAAGTATCCGCCGCCTATTTAATATATTCTGACGCCACAAAAAGAAGAAATCCTAAAAGGCCCTTAAGGGCCCAAAGAGAAGAAACCCTAAAAGGCCCTTGAAGACCCAAAGAGAAGAAGCCTAGTTAGCCCAAAGAAAAAGCCCAAGAAGGAAAGTCCAGAGGGGTCTAAGGATAAAAGGACAAAAAGAAGGGAAGCCCAAAAGTCTCCTAAAAATTCTCCAAGTCCGAGCGTGTGAGTTGCTTGTCACACACTTGGCCTCAAGTCTCCAAGTCTGAGCGTGTGAGCTGCTTATCACACACTCGGCCTCAAGTCTTCAAGTCCGAGCGTGTGAGCTGCTTGTCACACACTCGGCCTAAATTCTCCAAGTCCGAGCGTGTGAGCTGCTTCTCACACACTCAGCCTCAAGTCTCCAAGTCCAAGCATGTAAGTTGCTTATCACACACTTGGCCTAAATTCTCCAAGTCCGAGCGTGTGAGCTGCTTATCACACACTCGGCCTAAATTCTCCAAGTCCGAGCGTGTGAGTTGTTTGTCACACACTCGGCCTAAAGTCTCCAAATTCGAGCGTGTGAGCTGCTTGTCACACACTCGACCTAAAGTCTCCAAGTCCGAGCGTGTGAGCTGCTTGTCACACACTTGGCCTAAAGTCTCCAAGTCCGAGCGTGTGAGCGTGTGAGCTGCTTGTCACACACTTGGCCTAAAGTCTCCAAGTCCGTCACACACTCGGCCTAAATTCTCCAAGTTCGAGCGTGTGAGCTGCTTGTCACACACTCGGCCTAAATTCTCCAAGTCCGAGCGTGTGAGCTGCTTTTCACACACTTAGCCTAAATTCTCCAAGTTCGAGCGTGTGAGCTATTTGTCACACACTCGGACCAGAACCTTCAAAGTCGAGCATTAGAGTTACGCTCGGCTTGAGATCTCCTAGTCCAAGGACATAAGTCATCTGTTTCCTGATATCGATAAGTACAAACACACGGCCTCGGCACAAAAATCACACCATACTTCCTCGAAGCACACGAGTGCCTGAGGAAGTGGAGGGCCTGTGATGGAGTCCACAATATCCTCGGCCAATTGAACGTCGACATGTGGGGTCGTTCGTCACCAATAGGCCTAGAGCGTGTGCCCGGCTTCTATCACAGGGCAAGATACACGTGGAACGGACAAATCACGCCATCACCATGTCAAAGCACGATTAGCGGACCAAACCATGCCTGAAACACGCGACCCTCTGAGCACGCCATTAAGACTTAACTTCAGACGCGCGGGATCACAAAGATGAAGCCATCTCTCCTACGTGGCCGACCTCCCCTCAGAAGACTATAAATAGGCAGAGGTACGTAAGTTCAAGACAATTTTCATTCTTTATAAGTTCTTTACAAAAATTAGCACCCTCCACCCTTTTTTTTTTTTTAGCTCTCGTCCCGACTAGAGCATCTGAGGGTCCTCGGAGGCCTCCCCCTCCTTTCTCTCTATAGGCCCTCTAGTTCACCCTCTCTACCTGTGCAAGAACCAAAGAGTTGACTCCGAGTCAATAGCGATCTCTCGACATCAACAATCATCTTCCCTTGTAACCTAAACCTTGCTGCTCTCCTTGAGTATAGACTCTGTTCCCTGATGGATCCTTTGGATAAGAGATCTAGGAAAGAGGTTCCTCTACATCTACCGCCGGTGGGTAATTTGTTCCATATGCCTCCCAGCCCCACCTTATACAATTACAATCAGCGACAGATCATCACCTCTTCTGGGCTTACACTAAACTTGGATAACATTAACCTTGCAGCTGCTTATAATAATCATCTATCCTTACCTATGAATTCTTGTTCTTTTTCTTGTTCTTCTGGGCTTAACACAAATATTTATCACTATTCTAACTAAGGAGAATCCATCATCCTTACTAATACCCCTTCTTCTGCTGCTGCACCACCGATTTTGTCATTGAATCAACCACATCATGATCATCCGTAATTATTACGTCAGCCTCAGCCTCAACCTCAGGAGCAACAAGAATGAGTTCAAGTAGTAGCTGAGGCTGAGACAGTGATCAGCAGCAGCCCACCAACATCTACATCAATCTTAATTAGGAAAGAAGAGATGCGGCAGAAGAAGCAAGACGAACAAGGCCTGCACCTCTTAACCTTGCTGTTGTAATGCGTGGAGGCCTCCACTGATAACTTAGAGGAAGCAAACAAAATGCTGTTGGAAATCTCCCAATTTTCCACCCGATACGGAATCTCTGCCCAAAGAGTTGCAGCATATTTCTCCCAAGCAATGTCTGCAAGACTACTGAACTTTTGCTTTAGGATTTACGCGGCGTTGCCATCTATCTCAAAGACCCATACCCAGAATATGGTTTCTGCCTGTCAGGTGTTCAACGAAATTAGCCCATTCGTCAAGTTCTCACATTTCACAGCCAATCAAGCCATACAAGAGGCTTTCGAAAGGGAGAAGAGAGTGCACATCATAGACTTACACATCATGCAAGGCTTACAATGGCCAGGCCTCTTCCATATCTTGGCGTCTAGGCCTGGAAGCCCTCCTTACGTGCGTATTACTGGCCTTGGAACTTCCATGGAGGCTCTCGAGGCCACCGGCAAACATCTCTCTGATTTTGCTCACTAGCTGGGGCTTCCTTTCGACTCTGCCCTCTCACTGATAAAGTAGCCAATTTGGATCCCGACAAGCTTAATATCAACAAGAGGGAAGCTATAGCTGTACACTGGCTCCAGCATTCTCTTTATGATGTCACTGGTTCTGATACTCATACACTTTGGCTTTTGCAGAGGTACTAGCTACCAATACCATACTACTCCAATTTTAATTTTTTTAATTTTTATCTTCTTTAGCCTTTAATTGATGATATAATTAGCTACCCTTTGGCTTTACCTTTACTATTCTGGTTATTAAACATAAGTCTTTGTTATTTGCTTTTAGCAATACTGAACGATTGTCATTTGTTTTACACCATATGGTTGGCTATATGAATTTAAAGAAGAAAAAAAATAAGAGTACTAACTTTTTATTTCAAAGTCTATTTTAACAAGTCATGTTAATTACAATTTAAAGGACTATTGGACTGTAGGACAGTTTCTTACGCCTCACTTCTTTTCCTGTTGCATATTAATTGGTAAGAGACTTTGGTCTATGATTGTTGGTAGGAGAGAAATCTACGGAAAAAAAAAAAAGAAATAAGAAAAAATAAAAGATTTATTTTATCCTTTTTCTTATATCTAGCTCCTTTTCACATTTTTTTACCAATAAAAGCCTAGGAGTAGCTCATAGAACAGATGATATATTTATTTCATCCTTTTTCTTATATCTAGCTCCTTTTCACATTTTTTTACCAATAAAAGCCTAGGAGTAGCTCATAGAACAGATGATCAAACATTTATATCACTGATCATTTTAGTTAAAGGTATATATGTTATTAATATTCCCATGATGAGATCTAGTATATATTGATGTGAGTATATATCAACTTATTGAATACTTTAAAATTTGAAGGAAAAGAAATGGGAAGGAAAAGGGAAAAAGAAAGAGAAATGAGAAACAAAAAGGGGATTTTTTTTTTTTTTTGTTTCGTTTGGATATCAAAAGAAAAGATCAAGGAAAAAAGTCCTGGGAAAAAATGAGTTTCAAATGAAAATTTTCCTTTCCTTTTTTACTACATTTTCATCTAGATTTTCTTTTATTTCACATTTTTAAGACCCAAACATACACTTGGAGTAGCTCATAGAACGGATGATCATGTATATTTATCACTCATTTTAGTTAAAGGTCTATTTATTATTGTTCCCATGATGAGAATTGATTTGAATATATATACGAACTAAATAATTTATGTCTTGATTGCACATATATATTCAGATTGGCTCCGAAAGTGGTGACGGTAGTAGAGCAAGACCTGAGCCATACAGGATCTTTTCTGGGAAGTTTCGTGGAGGCAATACTCTACTACTCGCTGTTCGATTCGTTAGGTGCAAGTTACAGAGAAGAGAGCGAGGAGAGGCACGTTGTGGAGCAGCAGCTGCTTTCCAGGGAGATACGAAACGTGGTGGCGGTTGGAGGCCCTTCAAGAAGTGGAGAGGTTAAGTTCCACAACTGGAGGGAGAAGCTGCAGCAGTATGGGTTTAAGGGTATCTCTCTGGAAATGCTGCCACGCAGGCTACCCTTCTCTTGGGGATGTTCCCTTCCGATGGTTATACCTTGGTGGAGGACAATGGCACCCTCAAGCTTGGATGGAAGGACCTTTGTTTGCTCGGTGCTTCTGCCTGGAGACCCTTTCATGCTATTGCTAATCCCCCCTATTCCCGTTAATTATTGTTGTTTTGCTCTTTAATTAATGGATTATTATAGCATGCAGCCACAGTTGCATGTCAGTCTCACCACAATGCATGAATCATGATTTGCTTATGTATGTGTTCTCCTTAATTAATCACTTTTATATATGTTACTTAAATTTTTTCTATGAACATTTTTGCCATTCAATTTCATGAGTATCTATCCAGTTCATCTCGAACTTCGTTGAAGGCAGTATCAATTGGACTCATCATTTCTTATTTTATACAGTAATAGGTAGTAGTATTTTTCTCTTTATATTATGCTGACCATGCACGAGCGGAGCATTCAAGCATGCTTAGAAAGTGCAAATGTTGAAGGATAAACTTAAATTTCTATTGGAACTGTGAGATTTTTTGGAACCTTTTAATCCTTTCTCAATTTTTTTCATCTCATGTATCTCACCTACCAATCATATCCTGAAATTGAAATGAATGGTGAGATATTAACGGTAAAGATCTGTTCTCTTTATACATTCCATTTCATCTTAAATTTGTGTTATGTGATATATGGCATTCATACTGGTCAATTGAATTATCATTTTAAGTGGCGAAGAGAAAGTTCGACATCAACCTTTTCTGAAAAGATAAATTTACATATTTGGATGTAGTACTTCTAGCATAACAGTGGGAAGAGGGTGAAGCATTGCTGACTAAATCATCCCTTTTATGGATCACCCCAGACACAAGAAAATTAAGAATTAAACATTCAGGAACTTTGAATATTAAAACATATTCATGACGAAACAAGGAAAGAATAAAAAAAAGGTTCGAAGCAGGTCCTTTGTTTACAGAAAACATCTCAGACCTGACTTTGTGCTCCGTTCAAGGAAAAAGATGACAAAAATGACAAATCCAGATAGCAGGATTCCCAAGCCTACCAGTTACCTTTACCTGTTTACCTTAACAAGAATTCCAGGTTACAAAGCAACTGGCTAGACAAACTTTAGGCAAATGTTATATAATTTATACATAATGAGATCTACTACTAAATTAATACAATTTAACGATAAAAAGCTCATTACCTAACAAAATGTCAAAAACATAGTTAAAATAAAGTAATTTGTGAACCCAAAAAAGAAGAATAACAAGCTCCAAAGGGCATAAAGCAACTCACTTTCTCAGCCAAACAATCATATACATCAAATGACTACTAGCTTTCTTCAAAGCAAACACACCATTGCACCCTTCCGCATAAAGGTTTGCCACCTCTCTATTTCAAATTTTCAAACCAACCAGCAGAGAGTAAAGTTCTTATCACTCTGGCATTGTTCAACAAATTGCATTATAAACCTTCAACTGTTCACACCCGCCAACTGTAGCCACCTCCAAGGAACTTGCTCCCTTCCACTCTGCCACAACGTAGACAAATTTTAATGCCGTTTATTTACCAAAAAAATAAGACATCTCTTGGTCATCACTGCTATAACATTGTTTGCCCAAACACCCTTTGGAAATCTAGCTCAAAACCAAAATCTGAACACCCAGAAAACTGACAAGCACGTTCATGCTTTTGAGCCCTAAACTTTCCAGGAATTAAAGTACACCGGAACACCAGCTCATTATGGATTTACATTGCACTCACTCAAGTACTGATCTTCACAGTTCAGAAACTTCCTCCAGTATACTTTATATTTTGGAATTCCCAGCTCGAGCCAAGGTTTCATGTTTCCATTATAGTGCAACACTGCAGCTTTCTTAATTGCTTGGATATTGACCTCATAGTCATGACCCAGTCCTGACAAAGCCCAAGCACCATCAAGAGCATAAATTAGGTCCTGAAACGTAAGCAAGCTTGCGCGCAATGCAACAGCTTCAACTGATCCCTCTCCCACACTCATCTGCTGTTAATGATAAAAATGAAAGGAACAGTGTCAGAAAATTACAATTTTCAATCTCATTGCTTTGCAATTGTTAAAATTATTAGATCATACTGAAATCCTTGTAACAGCTCAACAGATGAAATGCATAAATTATGTTGGAGAGCTATAATTCTTTCTCAAAGCTACTGGCCAACCAAGAAAAGTGACAAGCTTATCGCTGTCAAACTACATAGTATTTCCCACATAATGGCTAAAAGAATACCTTTGGCAAAATAAAGGTCACTCACCTCTCTTACCAACCTCCAGTAAGTTTCAGTAAGATCTAGTTCTCTCCACCTGACCAGATCAATTATATTCAATCCAGACATCCATGAACAAGAATATTTATTAGAACTGCCTCCACCAATGTAACTCTTCAGTTGACCCAACCTCACAGAGCAGAGCTGCACAGCTCCATTCACTTTCCCTTCCATGTTAAGGCTCCACAGGCCCGATAAGTCTTGCTGGACAACAACATCATCATCCAAAATCATAACTTTCTTCAAATTCTGGAATATCTCAGGGAGAACATAGTGTGAATGTGTGAAAATAGATAAGTAGTGCGTTCTATTATGGGTTGTCAGTGAATTATCAACACTGATAAAGGAAACACGAAACTCCACAGGCAAAGACAGATGTAAGAGAGCTGCTTTATCATGGTAATCCAAATTAAGTTGTTCAATGTTCAACACTTGAACAGCAGCTTCCTTGTAAGTATTTCAGAAGAACCATAGCTTCATTGTGAAGTAATTCTGTCCATCTGTCAGCACATGAAAAACAAGACTTCTGCTTTCCTGAAATGCAGGATAATCAGTTAGGAGTCATCAACAGAACTTATGTATTCATAGCAGTCAAAAGCGTACGGAAGAAACTTAAAACATACTCTTGCATGCAAAACAGTTGAGTTGATTACAACTGAAGATGCAAGTACATTATTGGAGATTATAACATAGTGGTGCAATGATGAATCTGAAAATTTCTCAGCAAGAGAAAGCTCCATATCAAGTGAAGGTGATTTGAAATATTCCACAGTTAGTCTCATGGACAGGCAGTGAAGACTCTTCTGCATGGTCTGGACTGCTAGTTGGTAGAGGAAGGCACTCTGCTTCGCATGGAACTGAGTTTCATCCTCAGTCATATCAAATATTTGTCTTAATTTCTTGTCAACATTATTACAATCTACAGGGAATGATTTAGCTCTGGCTATTACAGCTTCCATCTTCTGCAACTTCTTCTCAATCCTGATGAGAGCAGTGAATTGCACTTAATATTCTTAGAAAAATAATATAAAAATTCCTGTAGCGCGAAACTGCACTGGCTAAAACAATTGATGAGCATACAACCATAAACACACTACCAACAGGAAGAAGCTTGCAACAAAAGGGCCAACAAAAGGCCAGAACCTCAGCACACAGTAAGTATTTCTAAAAGGCCAAACAGATGTTTTTATCCGACATCTGAAAATTTGACCATGCATGATGTGATGGGGAACACGAGGAAGATTAGAATTAGGGATTTCCAAAAATGACATAATTGATGTTGGGAGGAAAGACAGCAGCAACCAATAAGATGATGTGATAAGAAGAGGCTCAATCTGCAACTACCTATCTATCCTAGACTTGGATGCTCCACCATTCTCATGTCATAACGTACCACCTTACACAAAAGCAGCGCAGTTTATAATATTACACAACAAAATTAGAACCCATGCACTATAAAGCACTGCTGAAACTTTTGTTGATAAACTAAATTATAAAACCCAGTCTAAGAACAATTCTTCTGGCTCACTAGCAATTAATCTCTAGAAAGCAAGCAAATGAATAATGTCCAGATAACGCAAGATAGTGATAAAATTTTCTACAGTTTACATATTTGATAGGCAAATATGAAATTTAAAATCAGCAAGTGTATCTGAAATTAAAATTCTCAGTATCCTCACAGTGCTAAAGCACAAACTCAATTAACAGTGCTTTCACTAAGAACACGCTCCAGATCTTGACTATTTTGTTTCATTTCACGAGTCAACTTGTTTTGTAATGGAATTTTTGCAATACTAGGATAGTAAGCCCTAGCCACAAAAAGTTAGTCTTTTAATTTCTTCACCATTGAATCCTTCATTTCATCTTTATTTTCTTCTTGCCAAAGACAGTAGCTCCCAAATTTCAATTCACATATTTTTCCTTTTTCATCAATATCTCCTTTCCTATCCTCAATGTTTTTAACTGTACCACCAACTCCAGTATGCTGCCACAGAATATTAGATTGATATCAGAGACTTTACAAGGACTAGAAAAATTAAATAGCACGTAAAAAGACTAATCAGCAAACCACTAGATCCATGAGCACATTTCTATTGGAAAGAGGTTGCACCACAACATTAGACGGCACCGGAGTCCCTATCAATCATATGAAAAACAAAAGATTCCTGACGTCTTATAAAGATTACATGAAGAATTATCTTAGCAACATTCCAAGAAATTTAGTCTAACCAGACCTTTTTCCGGTTGATTATTGCATGTGGCATTCCCACTGATGGTTTCATTTTTAACTTCATTGGAAATGTTTCTGCGAACATCCTGACACGTGGCACATAAAATAAGTAGAAACGATAATTGAACATAGATTTGGTCAAAATTTACACCAACACTAAAACAATCACAAGCTTTTATATAAACCATGCAAAGATAAGATAACATTTATACATCAAACGGAGAAAAACTGCAACAACATTTTTGGTGTTTAAAATGTAACTTCATATGAAGATCACGACCTTGAACCAGATGACCAGCTATTGGACCCCAAAATGATATAAAGAACTAATATCAAACCTTATCCTATATGCCTAAACCTCGTCAAACACCAAAGACTAACAATTTCTTAATACAGTTAACTAAGTTGCCTTCCATCTGATTCCAGTTCTTTAATTCCTATAACCACGAAGAGTGAAGGAGCTTGTTGTTTGATCCCTCTTTCTATTTTTTAGATTGTTTGGAGTGAGAGAAATAGAAGAGCATTTGAAGGGGTAGAAAAGCCTATAGGAGTGATTAGAGATAAATTGCTCACACTCTTAATTTTTGGTTTAGCAGGCACTTCTTCTTTAATGAGCAAGAGCTCTTTAGAGTTTGTTGATTTTTTGTCTTGTGAATGATTTTATCATTTGGGTTTGTAATTCTGATGAAGATAGAGAGGTCTGTCACCTCTCTGAGTCACACTGAGGTATCTTCTTCCAAGAGTACCTCATCTAGTGAGGGTCTAAGTCATAGGTTTGAGAAGGATCATGTAGATCCTAATTTAGAAATTAGGGTTAATGCCCCTTCTGTAGAAGTGCAAGTCTACGCTGAGATGTCGCGCGACCATGATAACTTCCATTATGCGGCTGAGTCTTATATGTGTGCCATATCAAAGAAGTCTTTCTAAATTTCGTTGTAAATACTGCATTCCTAATGAGTGTGGGATCTGGCTTCCTACCTCCGAGGAAAGGGCATGTAGCCTGATTAGTGGAGAGTCGCTATATGAGATGTATTTTTACGAGGATTTCTTCAAAGGAGGGCTTTGTCTTCCTATGGAACCGAAGGTAAGCCAAGTATTAAATTTCTTCAACATCGCTCCTAACCAACTTCCTTCGAATTCCATGAGGATGGTTATTGGTTTCTTCATCTGTCATCGAAGGCACGGTAAGAATATGCCTTTTTCAATGAACAAGTTTCGAATCTTTTACGTTATTAAGAAGCTTCAGGACATTGGTTGGTACACATTGTCCCTGAGGTTTAGCAGGAAGATAGTGATCAAGAACCCTTCGTCTATCCATAGGTGGTAGACGAGGTATTTCTATTTTCGACATGAGGAGTCTCTCCCCGTCAAAAGGGAGAGGGAAAACGGTATCTTCAACTCTCAAAAGGATCTTCGTCTAGTGACTGAGGTTGAGGAGGATTGGATCAACACTATGTTCGCGAATCCAGTTTATGCCTTCAAGTTACTGAAGGAAGATGTCCTTATTTAGTATAGTCTGATTCGAGCTACTCTCGGTAGTCACGTTATACTTTAGAAAAAAATTTGTTTTTGATTTTCCTAGTTACTTTATATTTTGGTTCCTTTATTTTTTTGGTACTGATTCTTTTGCAGAGATGGTTGCAAATGGAAATTGTCTTCTTCGACTGGCGGTTGCAAGGCAGGGGTTAACCCTCCTCAATTGAGTTGCCAAGCTCCTTTTCCCCCTCATTCTTCTACTTGGAGGAAGAGGCCCAAAGAAGATGGCACTTCAAGTTCAGGGGATGAATCTCAATTCATTGTTGGTGGAGCATCCACACCAAGCACTGGGGAGTAGGTCCGACCTCCGAGCACTATTCCCATGGTGAGGGCAGCAGCGGCTTAGCCCCACAAGTTTTCCGAGGCAACTGGTTCTTCCATCTGACTCGGTGTTTGCTGATCCAAGGATTGCTCATCGACTAATCCAAGGGTTTATCCTTCCCAAGGATGAGGCTGAGATCTTTAGCTATCCTCCAAAGGCCATGGTTGGGATCATGAGCTAGTCCGCATAGAAGGTATACTTCTTTCCATACTAAATTATTTTCAAATTTTTGTTACCATCCGACTTGTTGTGTTTCTCCAAGGGGGCATGTTTTGTGCCATAGTTGTAGAGTTGTATCCTCAAGTTATGGCGGAGGCCAACTGTTTTGCGAAGGAGAAGGACGATTTGAAGGCCCATTTGAGCTCCCGAGTTCAGCAGGTTTCGAAGTTGAGGGAGGAGAAACGCGGTCTTCGTGAGGAGGTCCAGGTTCTCTCCGCGAAGCTTGAGTCCGTTGATGCAGAGATAGAGAAACTCAGGGCTAAGTTGGCCAAGTTTAAGGAGGTAGTCATAGAGTAGTTTAGGCAGTCTTCGACCTTCGATGACTTGGTTTATGAGAAGGTTGTTGAGGAGTATGTTGCAGGCTTCGATCAGGCCAAGACGGAGGTGGCCAAGAATTGTCCTCAGCATACCTAGACCAGGTGTGTATCCCTATGCCAGACATCACATTCTCTCTAGAGACCAAGGGACGCAATGCAGGTGACACTATTGCTGGGGATGATGGTGCTCGGTCTCGCCCTCGAGAGGTTGTTGTCACCATCACTAGTTTTGACAACCAGGTCGTGGTAAAGTATGTTGGGGATCGCAGCGAGCAAGAGGAGCAAGCTTAGGACTTCTTTCTTTGTTTTTCTTATTGTACTAGGCCTAGAAGCCCTCTTGTATTCTCCTTGTTTTTTAATAAAATGGACTTTTTGTCTTTGTTTCTTTTATTAGTGTGGATATAGGTTGAGCTTTCTCCTATACTTCGCATTTTTATCTTTGTGCTCGTGTTGAGACCTCTTTGGGGTCTCAAACTCTTTCGGATCTTGTGCCCAAGTTGAGACTTCTCGCTTTGGGAGTCTCAATTTTTCCTTGAGTCTTTGTGATCTGAGGTGTGCTCTCGAGAGCTAACACTTAGTGTTTGGAAGAGGATCCCACTAAGTGTTATGTGTTTGTGCCCGAGTTGAGGCTTTACTTTCTGGAGCCTCAACTTTCTCGAGTCTTTATGCACGAGTTGGGGTTTCCCTTTCTGGAACCTCAACTTCTTTTCCCGTGTCTTTGTGGTCCTTACGTCGGTCCTCGCTTGTGGGGGATACCCGAGGTGAAGGATAATTTGGACGCTTTACTTCGATCCTCGGCTGTGGAGGTTGTCCGAGGTGAAGGCTATTTTGGACGCTTCACTTCGATTCTCTACTGTGGAGATCGTCCTAAGTTCTTGTACGCGACCATTCCCTTGGGCTTGTTCAATTTTTTATTGTTGAAAAGTAATAAACAAATGCAAGTATTGACAAAATTCATTTGATTCATATAATTTTAATGCTTACATTGGTTACTCAGCTCTGGGCCGGTTTACATCCATGAGTTGCTAGTGGAACTTCCTCAAGCTCTCCGAGTTCCATCTTCATGGTATTAGTGTTCCATCCAATCTTTCTAGTTCAAAGGTTCTAACTTTGAGTACTCTCATGATACGGTACGGGCCTTCCATGAGAGCTTTCTCATGTCTCGAGGGTTCAAGACTTCTTTTTTGCGGAGGACCAACTCACCAAAGTTTGAATGTTCTCTGTTTGACCCTAAAGTTATAATATCTAGTTGTCCTCTACTGGTATGCCGCAAGCTTTAATACCACTTCATCTAGAACACCTTCAATTTGGTCCAAGCTCATTTTTAGGCATTCGTCATTACTACTTGGATCAAAGGTTGAACTCTAAAGGAGGGTTCTCCCACCTCGACCAAGACCACAGCTTCAAACTTGAAGACTAGGAAGAATGGTGTTTCGTCGAGGTGTGGTCCTGTAGGCCCATAGTGCATGCGACAATTCTTTGACCTAAAGCCTTTCAACGTCTTCGAGTCGTTTCTTCAGAGTCTGTAATATGGTTCTATTCGTGACTTCGGCCAACCTGTTGGCTTGTGGGTATCCAACTGAAGTGAATCGTTGGTGTCTTGCCAAAACCTTTTGAATCGTGCTCCTTCAAATTGCTGTCAGTTACCAACACCCTTGGGATTCTGTGCCGACATACCATTGATTTCCAAATAAAATCTTTTGTTTTCTCTTCTGTTATCCTCGCAAGCGGTTCTACCTCTGCCCTCTTGGTCAAATAATTCGTTCAAAAATTTCAGTTGTCTAGGTGCCCAGGGGAAAGGTCCAAATATGTCCACGCCCCACATCGCGAATGGTACTGGGTTGGTAATAACAGTTAGTGGATTTGCGGGAGAGCAAGGAACAAAGGCGAACTTCTGACACTTAATGCATCTCTTGACAAAGTCCAAGGCTTCCTTCCATAGTCTTGGCCTGTAGTAACCTTGTTTGATGATCTTGTGGGCTAGAGCTCGTCCACCCAAGTGATTTCTACAAATCCCCTCATAGAACTCCCTCAGGGTGTAATCTGCCTCACAAGGTGTGAGGCACTTGAGATAAGATTGAGTGAGGGATCGCTAATACAATTGATTTTTGATCATATATTATGGATCTGCTCTGAACAAGAGTTTTCTAGCCTCGGCTCATGATACCATTCTCCAAGTATCTAACGATTAGATCCATCCAGCTTGGCCCATCATCGATGTCCATTACTTCGGTTTCTTCTACATTTGGGCATGGCAAGACTTCAACATATACTGCTCTCAGGAGATCGAAGGTCTTGGAGGATGCAACTTGTGCTAAGGCATCAGCTTTGGCATTCTCTGCTCTCGACACTCAGTTACCTTTTATCTCTTTGAACTAGCTCATCAACTGCTTTACTTTGGCTAGCTACTTGATCATTTGTGCTTCTTTTGCTTCATAATATCCAGTTACTTGGCTTACCAACAGTTCCAAGCCTTCTACCATAAGAAACCGAGTTAGTTTTAGTCCAGCCAAGAGGGCTTCGTACTCTGCATCGTTGTTCGACACTCTGAAGTCGAACTGTAAGGCGTATTCAACTGTAAACCCTTCAGGACTGACCAAGATGAGACCCGCACCACTTGTTAGGCATTTTAGAGGAGCTATCAACAAAGTCTATGACTGTTGTTGCCCTTCAGTTCCTTGCTTCTTTACAACTCCTTCACAGAATACTCGACAATGAAATCAGCAAGTGTTTGGGCCTCGATTGTCGAGCGAGGTTTGTATCTAATTTCGAATTCTCTCAATTCAATGGACCACTTTACAACTCATCCTCAGAGATCGAGTTTTTGAAGTATTTGCCTCAGAGGGTGATCTGTTAACACGTTGATGGGATGGGCTGGAAGTACGATCGTAGCTTTCAAGCTGATATAACGACGAATGCCAATTTTTTAAGGGGTTGGTATCACGTTTCTGCATCTTGAAGCACTCGACTGGCATAGTAAATCAGTCTTGGCACCCTATCCTATTCCCTCACTAGGATTGAAGCTACGACTAGTTCACTTGCTGCCACATACAAGTCTCTTCCCCCTCATTTGGCTTGTTGAGGAAGAGCGGTGAACTCAAATCCCTTTAACTCTTCAAACGAACTTTGATATTCCTCTGTCTATTGGAAATCTAGAATCTTTTTCAATGCCTTGAAGAAAGGCAAGCACTTTTCAACTGACCTAGACATGAATCGACATAAGGATGTGATTTGACCAGTGAGCTTTTGCACTTCCTTCACATTTCTTGGGGCTTCCATGTCTAGGACAGCTTTGATATTTACGGGGTTTGCCTATATCCCCCTATTAGTGACTACGAAACCAAGGAACTTACTAAATGTTACCCCCGAAAGCACTCTTCGAGGGAGTTTAGCTTCATTTGATGCTTCCTTAACACTAAGAAGCATTCTTCTAGATCAGCTATGTGGTTAGCTGTTTGCATGTTTTTTAACGACCATATCATCGACATGCACCTCCATGTTCCTTCCGATCTAGTTCTTGAATAGCTTATTGACCAACCTATGATATGTTGCCCTAGTGTTTTTTAGTCCGAATGGCATTACATTGTAACAATAAAGACTCTTTTGTCACAAAGGCCATATTTGGCTAATCTAGCTCATATATCTTGATTTGGTTATACTTGGAGTATGTGTCCATGAAACTCAACATCTCGTATCCGTAGGTTGCATCTACCAACTGATTGATCCTTGGTAAAGAGAAATTGTCTTTTGGACAGGCCTTGTTCAAGTCAGTGAAGTCAATGCAAATCCTCCATTTTTTATTGGCTTTTTTTACCATTACCACATTAGCCAACCATTATGGCAATCAATTTCTCTTATGAACCTGACTTCGACGAGCTTATTGACTTTAGCATCAATCACTTGTTGTCTTTCTGCTGCAAAAACTCTCTTCTTTTGTATGACTAGCTTTTGGTTGGGGTCAATATTCAGACGGTGCACCATTGTCTTCGAGTCGATTCCTAACATCGTGTTCGGAGTTCTCCCTCCAAACCTGCACTGATGTGTAATACTTTCTCTAGTTCTTCAGATAAATATTTTTCTTCTTTTCAGACAAATACAACACACACAACAGATAGTTAACAAGATATGAAAAATATTTTTACATGCAAACAAATTAATATTATTTACACAAGAATATCATATATAATTACGTAGTCACGTAGGAAAAATCTTAAAATACGGACAGTCCTTCATGAGGGAATTCAATCTTTGTATGTATGGTAACTGCAATGGCAATAGCAATCAAAGAAGAAAGGGGAGGCATACAATTTGTAGATAGAACATATAGAAGAGTAGCAGCAACAAAACTAACTTCTTGTTTCTAAAGCATCTAAATATTCTGAAAAAGAAGAGGAATCTAGTTATCTCTTAAATAATGAACATGACTTAGTAAAATGCAAGTGAATTTCAGCAAAGTGCATGTTCAGCACCACTACCTCCTCCTTCAGAAATGTTGTTGCTCTGTCAACTAAAGTGAAAAGAATCTTCCACAATAATATAATATTTTTTTAACCCGTTAACATGATTTCACTTTACTAAACAAATCAAAAAACCAAAGAGCAATGAAGAATAACTTCTAACCCTTAGGCTATTAAAGCTCATAAAGAAGAAAGTTAACATTCTATCAAGAGAGCGTTGTCCCTCACACCCTATTCCGAAAAATACAACATCGTAGAAGTGAATTATTTTATGATCATTATATACGCTCATAGTGATCATAAAGAAAATGAATAACTTGATAGGACAGGAGTTGGCTTGAGAAAACAACTATGACGATTAATGGCATAATTTGAGAACTTCACATTCGAGGTTCAGTGAAGGATTTCTCCTCCCTTGCATCTGCCCCAATAATCACTCTTTCCCCACCACGAACTCAAGGTGAACTCAACTTACAACCCCACCACAAGCCCTGAAAAATAGAACGCACCCATAGCTACCCCATTCTTCCCCATTTATTCGACGTGTAAGCTTAGGTAAGTTCAGTGGTTCATTCATGGCCAAAGTCATTTTGGGCGTTCGATTGAGCAGCAACTTAGTAGTGCCTCATATCCTATTCAAATTCCCTGATGTTGACTACAAAAGATAAAACAAATGACCTTATAAATTTGAGTTTTAAAAATAAGGGTGAGAGGGGGGGAAGAAGGACATATGTAGGAGGAAAATCTTTAAGGGTTTAACTTTAAATTAGGGTTTGCGGAATTTTGGGAACAATTGGTAGGTTGGACAAAAGAACAAATAACAAGAACTGATAGATTAAGCCACTAGCCTCACACTAGTAGGGTTCTACCAGCCTGCCTCACACTTTCTAGGTTTTTTGAATAAACTGAAATTCTGAAAAATAGTTCATTCATTATAAAGAAACTCAATACAAAGCTTATATAGTGCCCAACTAACTCAACCCTAGTGAAGATTAATCATGACTGTTGAAATAAGCTAAGACCCTACAATTTAACTAAATAACATTTAAATAACCTTTGATATAAAATCCCCTTAAAGGACATAGGTAAATCCTATTAATTAAACACACAACACAGGAAAGGAAATAAAATAAAATAAACCCGCTACAATACTGTGAACAGTAGTACCCGCTACAGTGGTGTGAATAATGTCGTTACAGTGCTGCCAAAAAAAGTATAATTTTGATTTTTTGTTCCTTCTATAGACCTTTAGCTTATGATTCCTATCATCTCTACTCAGCATGACAGAACTATTGAAGGTACCATTATGCCTGGAACACATCAGGTTTCCACATGGAGTGATTTTCCATCACTTTAAAAACAAAATTAAATTTGCTCTTATGTTTCCCCTTTGATAGCTGCACAGGGAGGGAGAAGGAGAGAGAGAGAGAAGGGGAGATGTGACATGAAAGTGGTAATTAAGCCAGAGTGGCAGCCGTATATATATTTGGGGTTCAAAGGGTGGTGTTGTGGGAAATTTGTGAGGAGTCTGTCGTAGTTTAGAGAAAAATATAATACACTGGGTACAGATTGGCGGTGGAGGATTATTATGTTTCAGATCCGAAAACCTACTTCCAGGGATATGTGATATAGCAATGTTAGGTAAAATTGAATTATAGATAAGTACCTCAAGTATACTTTAAAAAAAAACTAATCTCTTTTCTTTTCTTCTCATATCCTTTCTTTTCCTTTTCCTCTGAAGTCCCAAACATATAATGGGAGAAGCACTCTAATTTTCTGCAACAACTTGTGTACTTTTGGCAAACAACCAACTTTTTTAAGCAAGCTAACAATCATTCAATTATATTTAGACATTTTTAAAATAGATCAAGTCCACAACAATTCATTTTTTTCTGGTGTTTTTCTTTTTAACTTACTAAAACTGCAGTGGACGATTATTATGTTTCAGATCTGGAACCCTACTTCCAAGGATATGTGATATAGTAATATTAGGTAAAATTGAATTATAGATAAGTATCGTCAAGTATACTTTAAAAAAAAAGGGTATTCTCAGGAATTCAATAACTATGCATAGGTAAAGGAATTCCTAAACCTGCTCAAATACGCGTACCTGCCCCATCACCTTAGGATAAGAAAGGGAAAGAGGATATAAAATTCAAGAGAAGTTTTCCATGTCTTTCAAGACTTGTTTGAATTAAGTTGGAAAGCAAAAAGACACAAGCCGTCTGAAACAAGAGTAAAATTCTTTGATGTTGGGCCAATGCTACAAAAAAAATTATTATTTGTCTTACATTAATTCATACAGAACAGTAAAACTGATGGTTCACACTTTTGCATCCTTCTTTGAGGAGGGGAGTGTAATCAATGGCATCCTAGAAAAAACTTACTCAGAGATTATCTTGTGGCAGCTCTTTTTTCTAACTCATCTTTCTTTTCAATCCAACATCTCTAATTTCTGGTTAGAATAAGAGTTGATCTTAGGTCTCTAGAATAACACCAATAGACGTCATTAGCTAAGCTAGCCTTCATCTTATGGACAACTCTGGCCAGCAAGGCTCATCTTCTTGGTCCTGTGATACAAGGTTACCTGACGATAAAATCATTCATTCTATGAACCTAGAAAATAGCTTGATATTAACCATGGATTGTGTGTTCATTTGGCACAATATGTCCTAAATCAAATGCAAATACATATATCTGACCCATTATTTTTATCACAGCTCAAAATCTTAACTTGATGTTTAGTATAATTGGTATTATTATAACTGAGGCAGAGAATTATAGGGCGGAGGGAGTAAGTGAACAAACATTTCATTTTGATTTTTTTAGTGACGATGGTAACCAGAATCAAACCTACGAAAGGACCCAACAAGGGGGAGTTGTGACCGCTGGGTGAAGCCGTTGGCACCATTTTTAATTTTATAAAGAACTAATCTACAGCATCTGAAAATATGACAAAGGGCAAAAGCATAGAGGGCAGAAGTTTTAGATTAAAATTGATCCTTTTAATAAATCATAGGAGATAGAAGTAGAAAGAGATCAAACATTATGAAGAGCCTGTTACCTCATTACCACTTTATGTGGTTTTTCGTCACAATGAGCAGCTTTAACCTATATGAGGCAGGAAAAGACCTAATATTATGTTAAAATACTATTATCATCCACAAAAGTCCCACAAAATAGGAGAAAAATAAATCAGTTTGATATTTAATCATTACCCTAGACAATTACTTAAATAAGACCACTCTCAATAAACTGAACAAGTTAAGTATTAACCATCAGAACAAATGCAATGAACCTTAGGAAGAATTGGTCCAAGTTTTCTCAGGAGATCATATATATGGCTCCGACTCCTCTGCAAAAGAAAAGAGTGGGGGGAATAATCAAAGAATCAGTTATCCTAGGACTAGCATGTAATTGATGAAGCATTTAAGTTAAAGATTTAGAAACTAATGGAATATTTATAAATTCAAAAGAACATTCATACAGAACGGACAGCCTTGTGGGCCAAGTGAAATGCTGAAATACCTCAGACTGATTCGGAGCAGTTCTGGTGACATATCGGTCATGATTTCTGATACCACTCTAGTTTTATTCAAGGAGTAAAAAGCATCAGCATGAAAACAAGAAAAATGCAGAGCTACAGTTTCACTAAATTCAAAGATAAGCTGAAATCCTTACCGAAGCTGGAGTTTGTTGCAAAGGGACAATTCCTGCAGAAGAGGCAAAATATATAACTGATAAACATGGATAAAGAGAAAAGGAAAGTGTGACTATATTTCCCGAGCATAAAGTGAAAACCGAATCAAAGGATTCACATAAAAAGAGATTTAGACGACATTGGGGACAAGTATAAGTTAGCGTCAATCCGAGAGCGACAAAAATAAAGATTGGAAGAAGCAAATTAAGTAAAATTGGATAAGAGATGGATAAAGCACTATCCACAAGATCCAGATCTGAGACAGAGCAACAATATGAAAGCAGAAGAAAACAAAAATTTTAAGACGGAACAGATCCGAAGAAGAAGAAGGCAAGGCAGTTACCAGGAGAGCGAAAGCCAAGGCCAAATAAGAAGGCAAGGGGAACGAGCATTGAAAGGAAAACGAGGAAGAAAACACCAATCGCCAGCCCTTTCCATCTTCTTTTCACGGGACCAACCCCTCCTCCAACCCCTCCTTTCATCTCCTCCTCCTCTCTTCTCCACCTTCTTCTGCTCCTTTATCTCTTCTCTTTGTCTTTTTTTGTTTGTTATAGATATATGAGGAAAAAGTTATTCTTATCACCACTTTGTTCGCTCGAACAATTCCAACCAGAACTATTATCATTGGATCACAGACTGACAGACGTCAAAGCCCACAGCGAATCATTCCTCCACTGTCTCTCCCGCTGGGATTCTGAGATTTCAAGTTTTCAACTCTCTCTCTCTATTTCTCCCACTCCTCTTCCTACTCACTGTTACCAGCACCGGATTTTCTTTTCGTTTAAGCCAATGCATCCAATCTCCTGCTACTCTTCTTTACGCACTTTTCACCATGCCCCACTCTAGCGAGGAGAGAGAATAGGTGCGCAACTCTTTGCACGTGCGCAGTTTCATTACGGTTGCGTGGCATCGCCTTCCCACACCTAGCACGTGAATTGAAGGAGCGGGTGAATTAAAAGGTAAATGTAATTGGTTAATTTAAAATTTTATAATAATTTTTTATTATAAAACTAATAATATATAATGAATTTTAATCGTCATAATTAATTTTAGTTTTTTAAAGGAAAATAAAGTCATTATTAATATTAACATCTCAACATATGCGTTTGCTCTTCAATCGAATTAAACAATCTTGTATCTCAACACATGCATAATGTGTGTTGATATGCTCTTCTATCGAGTTATATGGATCTAGCATCTCAACTCGTGTTTCTCGCATATTGATCTACTCTTCAATTAGATGAAATGAAATAATAAGATTAACAGAGTAAAAATTAATAAGAATGCTGTTAATCTCATGTGCATACGTGTACGCTCGTTAAAATGTATTGCTAGCATCTTCCTCTGTCATTTCATAATATCATATTTGAGTTCGTAAAATGCAGAGAAATATACTAGCAATGCATTTTAACGTGTGCACATGAATGCTCGTAAGATTAAAAGTATTATTATTTCTTATTCTTTTAATTTTATTATTTTGTTTCATCCAAAAAAAAAGCAAATTGTATAATTTAATGGTTGGCTACAATTTTTAAATAAAAATTGTATAAAAAATAATAATAATACTTTTAATCTGATAACTATACGCGTGTGCATTAAATTTCATTATTAGCATCTTCTTCTGCTCTTCTATGAGATTTAATAAAACTAGCATATCAACACGCATATAACGTATATTGATATTGTAGACTGGGGTTCTAACCCAGGAGGGGTGAATTGGGTTTTTAAAAACTTTTATTAATTATTTGCAAGTTTATAAAAAAAAGTTAAATGCATAAGCATACAAACAAGTAATGTGCTTTAAATAAAAGAGTTTAAGGAAGAGAAAGTGCAAACTCAGTTTATAGTGGTTCGGTAATATTGGATTCCTTCCAACCGGAACTCCCTTGAAGTAATCCACCAAAGCTTTTAGTCGTACAACTTCACGGGTTTTGTACAAACCTTACAACTAATCTCTTCCTCTCGGAAGTTATTCCCTTCCTTGCGGAAGCTAATCCTTTTCTCACGGAAGCTAATCTCTTCTTCACGGAAGCTTACAAAGAAGTGTTTGATTCTAAACACTCTAAGAGTTATTATAACTCTTTCCTCTTTACAATTAATGAGATTTGCTGTAAAGTAAATGGTAGAGAGATAACAATGAATACTAGCTTACAAAGAAGTGTTTAATTCTAAACACTCTAAGAGTTATTACAACTCTTTCCCTTTTACAATAAATGAGATTTGCTGTAAAGTAAATGGTAGAGATATAGCAATGAATGCTTTTACAAATGAACAATATCTCTCTTTCAAGAAAAAGCTTGAAGAATGGCTCAACAATAATTTTTTCAAAGCTTTTGAGAATTAATGAGCAAATTTATGAATTGAATGTGTAATCTTCTTATTTTAAATGCTCATTGGTGTGGGTTTATATAGCCTTGAATCAATATGGCCGTTAGACACTGACTTGGTAGGTTTGGTGTATTAAATGCTCAAGTCCCGCATTTCAAACGGTCATATTTTCGAATTATCAGTCAACTATGTCTTTGTACCAGTCGACTGGGTCAAGTGAGAAATCTCACTTTTAGGCTGTGAGAGAGTACTAGTTGATTGGGTCCTAAGCACCAGTTGATTGGGAACTCATTGTCCCAGATGTCAGTCGATTGGGTTGCCTTTCAACCCAATATTTCATATAATAAAACTGTTTTTGACTTGTAAGTATTTGAATTAAAGTTTTTGTCAAAATCCTTTTTGTAAAAAGAGCCATAAGACAGGCTAAATATTTGAATATAAGATATTTACAGTTGGTTTCTATACCTTAATGCCTATTCTATATCTTTTGTTTTGTCTTGGTGTTTGAAACGGATTGAGTTCTTGCATCTTGTTTCTTTGCTGAAAGCTTTTATCGTTTAAACACTTAGATAAAACTATTAGTAAAATTATAGCAGTGTTTTCTCATTATTAAAATTAGATAAGGGTCAATAATCTCCCCATTTTTTATGATTATAAAACTAATGAGAGAAAACAGTTTTAAAAAAACTAAGTGTTTGGTTTTTAGAAAGGAAAAAAAATGGGCAGAGTTTCCTCTGTTTTTCGGATAAAACCAACATGTAAAGTAGTTCAAAAGTAGTTTATAAACAACCCAACCAAGCAAAGTAAAACAGACTTATATTCATCAAGGTCTTCGGAGTAATGCTCCCCCTAAATCTATGCTCTATTTTAATTTTACATTGATATTTCTCTTTTTCTCTATTTTTCTCTCCCGTTTTAACAACAGTAGAAAAGGGGGTGCAAACTCAGAAAATAAGCAACATGAATAATATAGATAGGAAGATAATGCAAAAACAAACTTGTATGCGAAAATTATGCATTATTCGAAGCTAGAAAGACTTCCCAAGAAGAACCAAAATTTTCCATACTAGTATAAGTAGTTCAAGCATATTGCGGAGTACAATTGACTTAAACCAAGTAATTATATAGCTTAAAAGTAAAGCAAGTATATGAACAATAAGCTAAATTACTGAAATATAAGCAAATATATATATACAAGCATCCATACATTATAGGCTTCTAGAAGACAAGTATCGAATACAATAACAGAAATGTATGATAAAGTAGTAAATGTTCGTGCTGAGATCATCTAAGAGCTATATATACACAAGAAAATGGATAAAACACGAAAGCTCAACTAGTAGGATAATCAAAGCCATCTTGAATAAGATCCCGAAGCTCAGCTAAGAAGCCCTATGTGTGCTCTCGGTGCAACTTGAAGTTGTCTCGAAGTGAACGAAGGTCATGATGCATGGAATCAATAGAAAAGCTCAAACTTTGGAACCTGGACTATATGGATAGCTAAAGGCTTGAAATAGCCTGGAGTAGATCATCGTACCTAGCCTGACCAGTACTAAAACCACCATACTGTGGTGCTCGTTCATCAGTGTCTATAGCAGTGAGAGGGGCTGCATCACCAGGACCCCCGTCGTCCTCCTTATTGTTGTCACCCTCTCAAATTTTCATGTTCTTCCTGGCCTTGGAGTAAATCAATCCATCGCAGATAGTGTACCCCATCTTCTTTAAAGAAGAGACATTGATGATGTCCTTGGGGCCGATGTCTTGAGCCTCAGAGGTAGGAAAGGGAACCTGGAAATGCTGGAGGATGAGGGTGATGAGCATCCCATAGGGAAGGCACCCAAAGTCACTAGCTTCGCCGTTGATCATGTTAGCGAGTAGTAGGGGGTAGATATTGAAGTGGTGTCGAGTTTTGAGACACCAAATCAATATAACATCTATCTTCGAGAGATAGCTCCGACTCATAAGTCATAGACAGATGGTCCAACTCACGATGAGATTGAACAGCTTCGAACCGAGGGGCATGTCACTACATGTGTGAAATGTAATGGGCCAAAAGATGTAGTTAGAGTCTCCCCTAACGATCTGGTATGCCTCATCATAATCGAAGTTGTCCGACCATCCATCTAGACTCCATTGGATCCCTCCCATTAGGATCCCCAAAATGCTCACTAGGAGGTCAGTGTTCACCTCAAACTCCACGCCCATCACGTTGGTTCTGAAATGAAGAGCCAATGGACTAGGTTTCACTAAGTTCGTGTAGAACTGGAAAATCAGGCATGGGTAATACTTTTGGTGATTCTCGACAAGTGGTTTCAAGTGCACTACCTCAAAAGGAGGTAATATGTCAAAATTTGCCTGACGGATAGAATCAAAGTCAATGAATCTACCCGTCATGATCTTTTTATGTCGAATGATGGAATTATACCTCACTTTGGCGACTGGACTCTAGAAAAGTGAGTCATCAAGCTCAGTCCTCACCTTTTTGCTCGAGGATCTTGCCAAGCATTTTCTTTTGGCATCTGGTGCCGTAGATTTCTTGGACCGTGGCCTTATAGGCGCGTGAGGTCCTCCAACAGTGGTTTTGATCCGAATTCTCTCAGACATTTTGAAAAAAGTGTTTGTAGGGAGATCTGAGAGATTTTCAGGAAAAAGAAAAAACTTTCAACCATGGAAAGTTGAAATGAAGGTGATAGGAGATGAGATTAAGTTGCTATGGAGTGTTTTTGTGAGATTTTGGACAGAAAATGGAGATTTTCTAGAAAGAAAGCTTCAGGGTTTTGAAAATAGCGTGAAATTTCTGAAAAACTAAAGCGACTATTTATAGAATCGCGATACCAGTCGACTGGGTTAGACACTAGTCGACTGGGTCCTTCACTGATTTGGGAAATTTTGTCATACCAGTCGACTGGGTCGGGACACTAGTCGACTGGGTAAGCCATACTAGTCGACTGGGTAGTTACCAAAAATTCAAATTTTGGCTCCAAACAGGGTCTTGTGCTACCAGTCAACTGGGTACTTGGACTAGTAGACTGGGTCCTTCACTGATTTGGGAAATTTTATCATACCAGTCGACTGGGTCGGGACACTAGTCGACTGGGTAAGCCATACTAGTCGACTGGGTAGTTACCAAAAATTCAAATTTTGGCTCCAAACAGGGTCTTATGCTACCAGTCAACTGGGTACTTGGACTAGTCGACTGGGTGAAAAGGCAGTGTATTACCAGTTGACTAGACCCTTAAAAGAAAGCTCATACTTAGAGTTTTAGCATGAAATTTATTTATCTATGCCATCTTGAGTGAGGGAAATATTAAATAAGGTTTAATACTCATTCACTAGATGTCAAATATGCATATGATGAATGATGATGCATTCAAATGTATAATTTATCATAGTCTATTAAGGCCATTGACAGTCTAATCTTACAAAAACTAGCTTCATTTAAGGGTTTTGTAAGAATATCAGCTATTTGATCTTCTGAAAAAATGAATTCTGGTCTTATATCACCTTTTTTAGCATGATCTCTTATGAAATAATATCTAATTTCTACGTGTTTGGTTATAGACAGGGTTTTTAGTTAAGTTGATAGCACTGGTGTTATCACAATGAATTGGAATATCTTTAAAGTTTATGTCATAGTCTTTTAGTTGTTGTTTCATCAACAACACTTGTACACAACAACTTCTAGCTGCTGCGTATTTCACCTCAGCAGTTGATAGTGCAACCGAATTTTATTTCTTGGAAAACCAAGAGGTTAGCATTGTACCTAAGAATTGGCATGTTCCATTAGTGCTTTTTCTATCTAGCCTACACCCCGCAAAATCAGCATCTGAATATCCTACAAGCTCAAAAGATGACTCTCTAGAGTACCATAATCCTATATTTTGAGTCCCTTGTAGATATCTAAGGATTCTTTTTACTACAATCATATGTGATTCCTTAGGATTAGCTTGAAATCTAGCATACATGCATACATTGAACATTATATCAGGTCTACTTGCAGTTAAATAAAGTAAAACTTCTATCATGCTTCTATAAGTTTTAGTGTCTACACACGTACCTCCTTCATCAAGGTCAAGTTTTGTAGAAGTGCTCATAGGAGTGCCAAGTGACTTTGAGCTTTCTATCCTGAACCTTTTTAGCAGGTCCTTGGTGTATTTTGATTGATTGATGATGAAGATACCTCCTTTTAATTGCTTGATTTGAAGTCCAAGAAAGTATGTAAGCTCTCCCATCATGCTCATTAATTCACCTTGCATGCATTTAGCAAACTCTTAACATATAGATTCATTAGTAGCACCAAATATGATATCATTAACATATATTTAGACTAGTAGTGTGTCATTTTTGTGAGTTTTTGTAAAGAGAGTTGTGTCTATTTTTCCTTTTGTAAAATTATTTTCGATTAAAAACAAACTTAGTTTTTCATACCATCCTCTTGGAGCTTGCTTCAACCTATATAGAGCTTTAGAAATCTTGTAGACATGATTTGGAAGACTATGATTTTCAAAACCAAGAGGTTGCTTAACATATGCCTCTTCTTCTATAAAGCCATTTAATAAATGCACTTTTTGCATCAATTTGAAATAATTTAAACTTGTTAAAGCATTCAAAGGATAATAACATTCGAATAGCTTCTAATCTTGTTACGGGAGCATAGGTCTCATCAAAGTCTATTCCTTTTTCTTAATTATATCCCTTAGCAACTAGTCTAGCTTTGTTCCTAATTACTATTCCATTTTCATCCATCTTATTTCTAAATACCCATTTAGTTCCTATTATAATATGATTCTTTGGTCTAGGAACTAGATTTAATACATTGTTTCGTTCAAATTGATTTATTTCTTCTTACATGGCATTTATCAAATCAACATCTTTCTCGGCTTCTACAAACGTCTTAGATTCTATTTGAGATAGATAGGTTACACAATTGCAAATATTTCTAATAGAGGAATAAGTTCTTACACCTTGTGAAGGATCACTAATCACTTGATTGATTGGATGATAATTTACAGACCTCCAATCTTTGGGAAAACTATCCTCTTGTTGACTTGTAGATGGTTGATCAATTTTGAGAGCTTCTACCTTTTGATTTGTTTGAGGTGGGCTCTCCCAAAACAATGGGAATAGGTGTTTCCATTCTTGGAATGAAATCTGCATCATCATTGAAAGAAACTACTCTACTACTAATTAGGTTAAACTCATTAAAGGCTATATGTACGGAATCCTCTAAAACTAGTGTTCTCTTATTGAAGACCCTATAAACTTTACTAGAGGTTGAATATCCTAAGAATATCCCCTCATCGGTCTGTGAGTCAAATTTACCCAGGTTAGTTTTATTGTTATTTAGGATAAAGCGTTTACAACCAAAACCACGAAAATAGGAGATATTAGACTTTCTACCTTTCCATAATTCATATGGAGTTTTATTAAGCATAAGCCTAATTAATATTCTGTTTAAGATATAACAAGAGGTGTTTACGGCTTCTGCCCAAATGTATTTTGGCAAGCTATTTTTGCAAAGCATTGTTCTTGCAAATTCTTCTAGTCTATTTTTCCTTTCAACAACTCCATTTTGTTGAGGAGTTCTAGGAGCCAAAAAGTTGTGATCAATTCCATTTTCATCATAAAATTTTGAAAAGTTTTGGTTTTCAAATTCTTTTCCATGATCATTTCTAATGCTTGAAATAAAAATTCATTTTTCATTTTGAACCTTTTTACAAAAGTTTTCAAATCCTTTGTAAGCAATAAAGATAACAAAGGTATATCTTGAATGGTTATCAATAATGATAAGAGCATATTGATGGCCACCTAGACTAATGGTACTTATTGGACCAAATAAGTCCATATGAAAAAGTTTCAATGGTCTAGTAGTTGAGACTACATTTTTTGATTTAAAAGAAATTCTAGTTTGTTTTTCTATTTGACAAGCGTCACACACCTTGTGTTTTTCAAATTTGAATTTTGGAAGTCTAATGACTAAATATTTTCTTGAAATTGTTTTCAGCATATACATATTCACATGACCAAGTCTTCTATGCCATAGTCATGGGTTTTCATTAAAAGCGGGAAAACATTTTTCATTTTTTGAACGCAAGGATTTTAAATCAACAATATAGAAATTTTGGTGTCTATGGCCAAAAAACTTGATCTTGTTACTCTTGATGTCTATAACTAGACAATGAGAGGTTTCAAATATGACTTTGTTGCCTTTGTCACAAAGTTGACTAATACTTAGTAAATTTGGCTTAAGGCCTTGCACATATAATACATGATCAATGGTTGAGAAATCATTACCAACTTTTCCATGCCTGATGATCTTTATTTTTATGTTGTCTCCAATGGTGACATGTCCGCTGTGTCTTAGAGTTAGCTCTTTGAATACACTTTGATCACCGATCATGTGCTTTGAGCATCCACTATCAAGGTACCAACAGTTACCTTTTTCTTTGGTGTGAAGATATATCTACATCACACAAAGATACACAATTGCACTCTTAGGTACCCAAAATTTCTTGGGTCATTTGGGGTTAGTCTTAGAAAATACAGTTCCTTTAGGGATCCATACTTTCTTAACAATCTAAGGTGTTCTATATTTATAGACATGTTGATGATGCATGATCCTAGGATAATAGTTATTGAAATTTCTAGGATTTCTTAGTTGTGTATGTCTATAGCTCATTGGATGAGTATTCCTATGATACATGTTTCTATTGTGAAGATTATTGAACATGCATGTCATTTCTAGGGAATGTATGATGGTGATTTCTAGGATATATGCTTGCATTATTATGAACATCCATCTAAGATACACATGATGGTAATTCTTAGGATATGCATGTGTAGTGTGCAAGTTTTGAGTATACATATTATCTCTAGGATTCATATAATGGTTACTCCTTGGATGTGTATATGCATTTCTTGAATGATTGTTCCTAGCATTTGCATTTCTTGAGTGAGCATACATATATGCATAAGCATTTCTAGGATTCTTAATTCTTATAGATGCATTAGAATTTAAATTCACATTTTTAGACCTACTAGCATACATTGAGGGAGTACTTTTAACCTTGCTAGTAGTCTTGGAAGTAGAGGCTTCATTCACACATGTTGCTTTCATGAATAAGGTCTCTTTTGATTTTTGGTTGCTTATTGGAGAATAACCGAACCCGAATTTTCCTCCACTTAATCTTTGGCAAGACAACACTTCGTCTAGGTTTTCTTTTCCAAGCATAAGTCTTGATATAGTGCCATTCAATTTGATTATTTTCTTCTTTAAGTTTTCATTTTCGTCTTTAAGAAATTCTTGAGAAGAATTATAAAGCAAAGAAGATAGTTTTTCTTTTTCTTCTTTTAAGCCTTCCATCTCTTTAGAAAGAGATGGCACTTCCTTTTTGAGAATGATGTTCCTAGAATCGAATTTCTTCAATTCTTCATGCATTTCATTTATGACCTCTGTTAATTCTTCACTACTACTAACAATGTTATTATTAGAAGAGGAAGAATTTGATACCTCATTTTTGTCATCGATTTCCATTAGACATAGGTTAGCAATCTCCTCATATCCGACCTCATTATCTGAGGATTCTTCTTCTTCATCATCACTCCAAGTGGTTGTAATCATAGATTTCTTTTTGAAGCTCTTATATGATTTGCTTGTTGCTGTATAATCGGCCTTGATGTGATCGGGTTTCTTGCAACCATAACACACAAGTGGTTCTCTTTTTGAAGTGGGATCCTTTGTGTAAGGTTTTTTGCTATTCTTCAAGAATATGTGAAACCTCTTGGTGATTAGAGCCATCTCACCATCTTATTCACTGCTCTCCACCTTTTCTTTCATTTCTTCCTTCTTGTTGCTCGTAGAGGCTTTGAAAGCTATCACTTTTTTTTTCTTCTCATAATCATTGACAACGGGATTCATTTCTTCCATCTCGTATGTCAATAGTAATCCAAGAAGTGTTTCGACATCAAGTTTGTCGAGATCTTTGGCCTTCATGATGGCCATCTTCTTTGCTTTCCAAGTGGATGGCAAAGACCTTAAGATCTTCCTCGTTAGTTCAAATTCCTCAATGTTTTTGCTAAGAAGCTTTAAGCCATTAACAATAGTCATGAAATGTGGGTGCATTTGAGAAATTGTTTCGTTAGGAGACATTTTGAAAGATTCATACTCGGACACTAGCATATAGATTTTTGATTTTTTAACTTCGCTAGTTCCTACATATGTAACTTGTAATTTGTCCCAAATCTCTTTAGCCAAAACACAAGCAAAAATTTTATTATATTCAAAAATATCTAAAGCACAATGTAAAATACTCGTGGCTCTACTATTTAGAGACATCATTCTACAATCCTCTTCATTGAACTCAGTTTTGAGTTTAGTTATTATATGATTGATTTCTCAACTAGTTATTTCCTTTGTAGGAATTCTAGGTCCTTCCTCAATGACTCTCTGTAGATTGTAATCTTATCATTCGACAAAGATTTTCATCTTATTTTTCCAATAGTTATAGTTGGTGCCATTGAACAAGGGAGGCCTAGTATAGGAATGTCCTTCGAAATATCTATTTGATGTCATCGGATCAACTCAAGGATTTTAAGCCTGAAATTGAGAACGAGCTCTGATACCAATTGTATTAGGGTTCTAACCTAAGAGGGGGTGGCGAATTGAGTTTTTAAAAACTTTTGCTAATTATTTGCAAGTTTATAAAAACAGTTAAATGAACAAGCATACAAACAAATAATGTGCTTTAAGTAAAAGAGTTTAAGGAAGAGAAAGTGCAAACTCAGTTTATAGTGGTTCGGCACTATCGAATTCCTTTCGACCCTATGTCCACTCTCTTCAAGGGACCTCCTTGAAGTAATCCACTAAAACTTTTAGTCGTACAACTTCATGGGTGTTGTACAAACCTTACAACCAATCCTTTCTTCATGGAAGCTATTCCCTTCATTGCGGAAGCTAATTCCTTCCTGACGGAAGCTTATAAAGAAGTGTTTAGTTCTAAACACTCTAAAGGTTATTATAATTCTTTTGATAGATGAGATTTGCTGTAAAGTAAATGGTAGAGAGATAGCAATGAATGATTTTACAAATGAACAATATCTTTTTTTCAAGAATAAGCTTGAAGAATGGCTTAACAATAAAATTTTCAAAGCTTTTGAGAATTAATGAACAAATTTATGAATTGAATGTGTAATCTTCTTGTTTTAAATGCTCATTGAAGTGGGTTTATATAGCCTTGAATCAATATGGCTGTTAGACACTGACTTGGTAGGTTTAGTGCATTAAATGCTTAAGTCTCATGTCTCAAACGGTCATATTTTCGAATTACCAGTCGATTGGGTCTTTGTACCAGTCGACTGGGTCAAGTGAGAAATCTCACTTTTAGGCTGTGGGAGAGTACTAGTCGACTGGGTCCTAAGCACCAGTCGACTGGGAACTCACTGTCCAAGATGCCAGTTGACTGGGTGCTCTACACCAGTCAACTGAGGACATTCTATCCTATACCCCAATCGACTGGTATATTGAGCCAGTCGACTGGGTTACCCTTCAACCCAGTTTTTCATATAATAAAACTATTTTTGACTTCTAAGTATTTGAGTTAAAAGTTTTGTCAAAATCCTTTTTATAAAAAGAGCCATAAGACAAGCTAAATACTTGAACATAAGAGATTTACAGTTGGTTTCTATACCTTAATGCCTATTCTATATCTTATGTCTTGTATTGACGTCTAAAACTGGTTGAGTTCTTGTATCTTGTTTCTTTGCTGAAAGCTTTTACCGTTTAAACACTTAGATAAAATTGTTAGTACAATTAGAGCAGTGTTTTGTCATTATTAAAATTACATAAGGATCAACAGATATGCCCTTCAATGGGATTAAACGAAATAATTAGATAACAAAAAGATTTATCTCATCACAAATGTATCTACTTGATAAATTACATGTCTAGTGGTTTATTAGTTCGTTTTAAAAAGTAAAATTTAATCTCATATAAACTACTAAACCGCTAGACATGCAATTTATGATGCACATAAATTTGTCGTGAGATTAACTTTTTTTAATAAATTTTATTTTTATTATCTAATTATTTCATTTAGATGGTGTTTTAATAACGATGTCTCATTGCCTTATTAAACAATAGTAATTTATAGGATATATGAAATGAGAGCTCTCTCAGTTTTGATCAATTGAGATTTTCTTAGAGTCATTATGGATCGGATATATAAAATTCAATGTATTCATGTAACGACCCACCCAGACGGGCCCACCTAAGATGACACCATCACATTTAAGATTCAAGCATGACACATATATGTAACAACTAACACATCATCATCTAAAAAATACTTACAAAATATTTCCTCAACTCTTTTAAGAGAAATTACAACACTTTCACATGCATTATTATAAAACATACTCAAATATTAACATCTCATGTATGTATGGTACAACTATCTTTCTTTATTTTTTATTACAGTCTGAAGATGTTGACCACATTGGACATACCTAGATTCATACTCTGAACTCAAGATAAAGATATATTGGTCTTGCTCACAACCTGAAATCATTTAACATTGAGGAGTGAGTTTCACAAGCTTAGTGAATTCAATTTATTAGAAGTATTTGATTTGCATACTCCTAGCCATATTTATATCACAATTCTCATAAATAATTCACATAATTCATTATATCATCTATCTCAATCATTATATATTTATTATTTTTTACATCAATTTTACTATCTTTTTATCACAATTACCTCTTCATGAAGTATAATTTCATATATTGATCAATTTATAATTGTCATTTATAATATCATCTTTATTGTATTTTCATCATAATTATCTTATCATGAGGTTCAATCAAACAACACAGTCAATTTATAATTTTCATATCACATCTCTTTTTCATCATTTCTCATCATGAGACTCATACATATCTCATTACTTCATAATCAAACTGATGCCTTAGCATCTCAACTATTGTAAGTAAAAATAAACATGTATGCATCCACAGCCTCATTTCATCATCATTTCATTTCTTTCATTCTTATCATTTCATTTCATATTTCTCCATACTATCAACATATGGGTCATTCATACCAATATTTGGTATATCTTTCTTTAAACACTTGGGGACTGAAAGAAAGGTTGAAAAAGTAAAATTTTAAAAGGGTTTACGGGAGAATTTTATAGAGAGGGACGGGAAGCTCTAAGAAAAATAGAAGGTAATAATGTGAGTTTTATTTTTTGAAATCTAGCATACATGAAATTTCCCAGAATTCAATGTGGGAATTTTCAAAGGGTGTGAATTATGAAGGAATTGAAGAATAAATTAGAAATTTTAATATAAATATTATGTCAAGTGTTGAGGATCAACAACTAGGGCAAATTGCTGAGAGGAGCAGGAAAGACAAGGAGTGATCCACGGGTAGCTCTAAGTCCTACGTGGTGAGTTAGATTTACTTTAAGTAATCAAGATAAATATGAAATATATAGTGATAGTATTTGAATAAATCATTAACTTATGATTTGGTGATAGATGAAAGTTGGTTGATAAGTATGATAGGAATAGTGGATGTGTAGAGAATTATTTTATGAGAAATAATATTATTGGAATAATGAGTCGATTTAATAATAATGGTGACAAGTGAAATTCTTGACGAGCTATGGTTGATGATTTGATATGATTTATGAGGAGATGAATCTAGTGAAAATTTTCAAATAATAATTTGAGAATAATCAGGATAGTTAATTTGAATATTTGAAGAAATGCTTGTTTCTATATTATTGTTCATTTGCATATTTCATATGGATATGCATGAAATAAAAGAACTAGGAAGGCAGCCGATCTAAATAAAAATAAAATAACCGGGAAAGCAGCCGGTCTAAATATAAACCGTGACAGCCGGTATATGCTGAAAATAAAAGAACCGGGAGGGTAACCGGTCTAAATGAGAATAAAAGAACCGGGAAGACAGTCGGTCTAAATGAGAATGAAATAACCAGGAAGGTAGCCAGTCTAAGATAAAAACATGTCGACATGTGGGAAGACGTTCCCAATAATAATAACATTTAAATTCATGCATTACATTTGCTTAAATATTGATTGTTATTACTTGAGATGCTAAAGTATTATTTATGATTGTAAATTTATTAATAGATAAATGAGTCACATAGAGAGACAATTATGCTGAGAAGAAATATGGAAATATGAAATGATGAGAATTATCTGGGTGACTGATTATATGCCGTGAACCTCATAATGAGGTAATTATTAGATAGAATTGATAGTCTGAAAATGATGATTAATTATATGAAAAGAAGAGACTTATAAAGGATGAGGATTTGATATGAGTAGTGATAATAGAATGTTATTATCTAAATATATAGATGTAGATGAATGAATATTGGAAGACTACTTATACAAATTGAATACTTCTAGTAAGTTTAATTCACTGAGCTTGTGAAGCTCACTCCTCATTGTACAATGATTTCAGGTAGCAGGCAAGACAGATAGTTTGGTGAGTTGAGATTCAGACGAAGTCATTATCTATAAGCGACTTGGTTCACATCCTCAGACTAATGAGAAAATAAAATAAAAATTTATTTGTAAGTATTCATGCATTAAAATGTTTAAGTTGAGATCTGAATAATGTATTTCCCCTATTAAGGGTTGAGGATCGATGTAAATAAATGCATGATGAGGACACCGCTAACAAATGGGATGCGGATCCTCTTCAAGTTCCAATTGGTCCAGTTACAAGGGCTCGAGCTAAAAGGTTCAAGAAAATTCTCAATGGGCTTATTCAACACATTTGGGCTAAGAACCATCTTTGGGGGCCCAAGGATGATGCTATACATGATCCACAAGGATGGGTTTCCATGATCCAAGGGAACTTCCACTTTAGAATTTCGGGAGGACCCAACGACCAGAATTAAAATGATCATATCTTCTTGCCCGCATCTCCAAATGGGTTGAAACTTGTTGGGGTGAAAAGATGACATATTGACCTTCATTTTAAACCTAAGAAAGTTCCAAAAAGGATATCATTTGGGCCTGTTATGATGGGCCTAAATCTAGTAGGCTGTTGCATCCGAATCTTCTTCCACTTTGGGCTTGCACCTTGCACCTTTTCTTAATTGTTTCCTTCTAAATTTAATTGTTGCATTATAAGGCTTGCATGCCAAGTTAGGTACTTTCTTTATTTGGATTTTAGGTTACCAGAATTCTATTTAGGTTTATTTTCTATTTCGTAGTTTCCTATTCCTACCAGAATTCTGTTTAGGTTTATTTCCTATTTCTTAGTTTTCCTTTTTCTAATTGGTTACGAATTCTCATGTATTTAAATAGCCATTGGCTTTTGGAATAAAACAATTCAGATTTGATTCATACTTTTGGAGAGAAATTTCTCTTTGGTTCTTTTAGAACTTCTGAACTTATCGGAGTTTCCGTGGCGTTCATCTTCGACTTATCAATCAATCCTTCCATAATTGATTGTGGTGTCTTCATTATACCAATGTTCTTGCTTCAATATAAGCAACGGGTCGCGGTCTCAGTCTTCATTATACCAAGGTTCTTGCTTCAATATAAGCAACAGGTCACAGTCTCACATAAATCTGCTTCTAGACGATCTTGGAAGTCTTCTTGATCCATCAATTTCTTAGTTCTTGCCGTGGATCATATCAGTTGGTATCAGAGCCTTCTAGTTGCAGGTTTTGTTATCTTTTGTTTTGATTCATAAAAAAAAACGTGAAAAAAAAATGAAATTGAAAAAAAAAAGAACAAATTTCCAGTTTAGAAAAAAAAAACATAAAAAAGTGCGTAATATCTAGATTAAATCCTTTCAATTCTTATTTCAATTTCTCATCTTTGTTTCCTTGTATTCTAGCCTTTAAATTAGCCTTTAAATCCGAATTTCTTTGTGAGTTATTGGTGAATTGTTGCTGGAAACGTTGATACTTGTTCGGTTAGTTTGATAAGAACCTATAGAGGATTATTACGAGTGGAAAAAGGCAAGAGTGGTTTTTGTGTGAAAACACGAGTGAAATTGAGTGACTCATTCTTTGAGTGAAACATGTGAGGGAACGAGTGAGGTCTTTTTGTTTTTCTAACGTTGTTTTTGCAGCAAACATGTCAGACGACAAAAACAAAAATAATTCCGGAGATAAGTCGGGAGAGGGTGATCCGAAGTTGCTCATGGAGGCTTTAATGGGTGAGATAAGAGGAGTATTGAGAATGGAGATAGAACAGGTTCATGAGCGGATAGATCAGGTAGAGAATGCACGTGTGGGGCAACAACAAAATGCTCCTAATGTGCGTAGGAGGGAGAGAGTTCAACCTAGGGGAGAGAGAGTTGAAGATGAAGAGTATTATGGGAATGGATTTGATGAAGAAGATGATCGAGAATCAATTGTTAGCCATAGGAGATTTGGTGGTCGAGGTAGAGAAGCTAGGAATCGGGAAGACAATAACTTGGGTAGTATTAAGATGAAGATTCCTTCGTTTTAAGGCAAAAACAATCCTGAAGCTAACCTTGAGTGGGAGAAGAAGATAGAATTAGTGTTTGATTGTCATAATTATTCCGAGCTTAAAAAGGTTAAACTTGCAGCCATTGAATTTTTTGACTATGCAATTGTTTGGTGGGATCAACTAGTGTTAAATAGGAGGAGAAATAGAGAGTTTTCAATAGAGACTTGGGAGGAGATGAAAACCATGAAGAGGAAATGGTTTGTTCCAAGCTATTACTACCGTGAGTTGTACCAAAAATTGCAAAGTTGTACACAAGGTAGTCGGAGTGTGGAGAATTATTATAAAGAGATGGAAGTAGCTATGATCCGAGAAAATGTAGAGGAGGATCGAGAGGCTACTATGGCTAGGTTCTTGGCTGGTTTGAACTTGAAAATTGCTAATTCGGTGGAGTTGCATCATTATGTGGAGTTGGAAGATATGGTGTACATGGCTGTCAAAATTGAGAACCAACTCAAGAGGAGGGGCAACAATACACGATAAAACCCTAACTCGGGCTCATCTTGGAGGCCAAATTTTGTGAAGCAAGCCACGGCTAAGCCCAAAACCATGCAAAAGCAAGAAAGTACTAGCCATGGAAATCAAGGTAAAACTGACTCTTCCACCACTAGAAATCGTAATATTAAGAGTTTTAAATGCCAAGGTAGGGGTCACATAGTAAGCCAATGTCCGAACAAAAGAGTTATCGTATTGCGAGATAATGGTGAAATTGAAACCGAGGGCAAAGAAGATACCAAATCTATGCTACCATTGGAGGATGCAAGTGATGAGGAATATGCTGCCCAAGGAGAATTGTTGGTTGCAAGGAGAGCTCTAAGTGTGCAAATCAAAGAAGATGACGAAGTGCAGCGAGAAAACATCTTTCATACTATATGCCACATGCAAAACAATGTATGTAGTATGATTATTGATGGAGGTAGTTGTACTAACGTTGCTAGCACTACAATGGTTGAGAAATTAGGGCTGCCAACAATTAAACATCATCGGCCTTACAAGTTACAATAGCTCAATAATAATGGTGAACTAAGGGTGAACAAACAGGTGTTAGTTTCCTTTCGTATTGGAAAATATGAAGATAAAGTTTTGTGTGATGTAGTTCCGATGCAAGCTGGACATTTATTACTAGGCCAGCCATGGCAATTCGATCGGCGTGTTAAGCATTATGGCTTCACCACAAATATTCATTTGTAAGAAATCAAAGAATAATCACTCTAGTTCCTTTAACACCAAAGCAGGTTTATGAAGATTAAGTGAGGTTACAAAAAGAGAGTGAGCAAACGAAAGAGAGTGAGAAAAAGAGAACGAATGAAAACCATAAAGAGAAAATGAGAG
Organism: Bretschneidera sinensis; assembly: GCA_023935145.1. NCBI lineage: Eukaryota > Viridiplantae > Streptophyta > Magnoliopsida > Brassicales > Akaniaceae > Bretschneidera > Bretschneidera sinensis. Next base: position 57,525,322 of record CM043700.1, on the reverse strand, counting down.
AGGCTGGAAAAATTGAGATAGAAAATAAGAGAGCTAATTCGGCCATTGAGAGAAAAACAAATTTCTATGCAAGAACGAGTGAAATAAAAAGAGCGATGATTTTAAATCATCTAATGATTGTACTTTTGTACAAAGAGACGTTAAACACTAACTAATTTGACTCATCTTTGCCTAGTTCTATTGTTTCTCTTTTACAGGAGTTTGATGATATATTTCCCGACGAGATTCCACATAGCTTACCTCCTATTCGAGGAATTGAACATCAAACTGATTTCGTGCCCGGTGCTACAATTCCAAACTGACCAGCCTATCGAAGCAATCCCGAAGAGACAAAAGAGCTACAAAGGCAGGTTAGTGAATTAATGGAAACGGGGTATATAAGAGAAAGCATGAGCCCGTGCACTATTCCAGTGATTTTGGTTCCTAAAAAGGATGGGACGTGGATAACGTGCGTTGATTGCCGAGCAATCAACAATATAACAGTAAAGTATTGACATTCTATTCCTCGTTTAGATGATATGCTAGATGAACTGCATGGTGCATGTGTATTCTCTAAAATTGATTTAAAAAGTGGATATCATCAAATAAGAATGAAAGAGGGTGATGAGTGTAAAACTACTTTTAAAACGAAATATGGTTTATATGAGTGGTTAGTTATGCCATTTGGACTAACAAATGCACCAAGCACCTTCATGAGATTATTGAACCATGTTTTGCGAGCTTTTATAGGCAGATTCGTTGTTGTTTATTTTGATGATATTCTCATTTATAGCATAAACTTAGATGATCATGTTGTACATTTAAAATCAGTTTTGGATGTGCTTAGAAAAGAAAAGTTGTTTGCTAACTTGAAGAAGTGCCCTTTTTGCACCTATAAGCTTGTGTTTCTTGGTTTTGTTGTGAGTGCACAAGGAATATAGGTTGATGAAGAGAAGATTCGTGCAATTGAAGAATGCCCAAGTCCCACGAGTGTAAGTCAAGTTCGTAGTTTTCATGGACTTGCAAGTTTTTACAGGAGGTTCGTGAAATACTTTAGCAGTATTGCCGCACCGCTTACCTAAGTCATCAAGAAGCACGTTGGATTCAAATGGGGAGACGAGCAAGAAAAGGCGTTCTAATTGATCAAAGAAAAATTAACTCATGCTCATTTACTTACTTTGCCTGATTTTACTAAAACCTTTGAAATTGAATGTGATGCTTTAGGTTTGGGTATCGGCGCAGTTCTTATGTAAGGAGGAAGACCAATCGTATATTTCAGTGAAAAATTAAGTGGAGCAGCTTTAAACTACCCTACTTATGATAAAGAATTTTATACGTTGGTTCGAGAATTGGAAACATGGCAACACTATCTATAGCCTAAGGAGTTCGTGATTCACACCGATCATGAGTCATTGAAGCATATAAAAGGACAACACAAGTTGAGTAGGAGACATGCACGATGGGTAGAATTCATCGAGACATTTCCATATGTCATTTGATACAAGCAAGGTAAGGAAAACATTGTTGCAGACGCACTTTCTTGAAGGTACGTATTAATTTCTACTATAGATGCAAAATTACTTGGTTTTTAGTACATTAAAGAGTTGTATCCTTCAGACACCGATTTTTGTGAGAAAAATGCAGTGGGTACGTTCTTTAGACATGAGGGATTCTTATTTCGGGAGAATAAATTGTGTGTACCAAATTGCACTTTGCGTGATTTGTTAGTGAGGGAATCCCATGGAGGGTTTAATGGGTCACTTTGGAGTTGCTAAGACCTTAGCTGTTTTAAAAGAACACTTCTATTGGCCACACATGAAAAAAGATAATGAGAGAATTTGTGGTAGATGTGTCACATGTAGGCAGGCAAAATCTCGAGTGCAACCCTATGGTTTATACATGCCACTACCCATTTCTAGTGAGCCTTGGATAGTTATTTCAATGGACTTTGTGTTAGGTTTACCTAGGTCTAAATGTGGTAGAAATTCAATTTTTGTGGTTATGGATAGATTTTCTAATATGACACATTTTATTCCATGTCACAAAACTGATGATGCTTCCAATGTTGCTAATTTGTTCTTTAGAGAAATTGTAAGATTACATGGTATGCCTAGAACAATAGTTTCGAATAGATATGCTAAGTTCTTGAGTTACTTTTGGAAGACTTTGTGGTATAAGTTAGGAACTAAGCTATTATTTTCTACTACTTGTCACCCACAAACTGATGGTCAAACTGAAGTAGTAAATAGAACTTTGTCTACTTTGTTGAAAGCTATTATTAAACAGAACATCAAAACTTGGGAAGAGTGTTTACCACATGTTGAGTTTGCTTATAATCGTACTGTTCATTCTGCTACTAAATTCTCACCATTTAAAATTGTTTATGGTTTTAATCCTTTAACTCCATTGGATTTAACGCCGTTACCTATGTCGGAACATGCTAACTTGGATGGAAAGAAAAAGGCTGAATTTGTTAAGCAGATATATGAGAAGGCAAGACTAAACGTTAAGAGGCAAACGGAACAATATGCAAAACAAGCTAATAAAGGTCGTCGGCAGCTAATTTTTCAACCTGAAGATTGGGTTTGGTTACACATGAGGAAACAAAGATTTCCGACACAAAGGCGTTCAAAGTTACTTCTTAGAGGAGATGGGCCTTTTCAAGTCCTTGAGCACATAAATGAAAATGCATACAAATTGGATTTGCCCGGTGAGTACAATGTTAGTGCCACTTTCAATGTTTTTTTATTTAAGCCCTTTTGATGTAGGTGATGATTTGAGGACAAATCCTTTTCAAGATGAGGGAAATGATGAGGACACGGCTAACATATGGCATGCGGATCCTCCTTAAGTTCTAATTGGTCTAGTTACAAAGACTCGAGCTAAAAGGTTCAAGGAAACTCTTAATGGGCATATTCAACACATTTGGGCTAAGAACCATCTTTGGGGACCCAAAGATGATGCTATACATGATCCACAAGGATGGGTTTCCATGATCCAAGGGAACTTCCACTTTGGAATTTCAGGAGGACCCAATGACCAGAATTAAAATGATTATATCTTTTTGCCCGCATCTCCAAATGGGCTGAAACTTGTTGGGGTGGAAAGATGACGTCTTGAACTTCAATTTAGACCTAAGAAAGTTCCAAAAGGATATCATTTGGGCCTGTTATGATGAGCCTAAATCCAGTAGGCTGTTGCATCCGAATCTTCTTCCACTTTGGGCTTGCACCTTGCACATTTTCTTAATTGTTTCATTCTAAATTTAATTGTTGCATTATATGGCTTGCATGCCAAGTTAGGTACTTTCTTTATTTGGATTTTAGGTTACCAGAATTCTATTTAGGTTTATTTCCTATTTCCTAGTTTTCCTTTTTCTAATTGGTTATGAATTCTCATGTATTTAAATAGCCATTGGCTTTTGATATAAAACAATTCAGATTTAATTCATACTTTTGGAGAGAAATTTCTCTTTAGTTCTTTTAGAACTTCTGAACATATCGGACTTTCTGTGACGTTCATCTTCGACTTATCAATCAATCCTTCCATAATTGATTGTGGTGTCTTCATTATACCAAGGTTCTTGCTTCAATATAAGCAATGAGTTGCGGTCTCAGTCTTCATTATACCAAGGTTCTTGCTTCAATATAAGCAACAGGTCACGGTCTCACATAAATCTGCTTCTAGATGATCTTGAAAGTCTTCTTGATCCATCAATTTCTTAGTTCTTAACGTGGATCATATCAATGCAGTTGTATTACTTTTATTATTTCATATATGTGTCGTGTTGAGATTTCAAAAAGTAACGACACCGTCTCGAGGATGGCCAACCCGGGATGGGTTATTCCATTAACTTATTTTCTCATTATTTCAATTCTAGTTTCAAAATTGTTTTACAATTTTCTTTCACTAGTGCAATCTTTGCTGTTTATTCAAATATGTTATTTTTTTGTTTCATTTAGATATAAGCTAAATTATATTTAAACACAATTAATCCAATCCTCGTGGGAATGATCTCGTATTTGCTAGCTATACTATTTGTTTGATCTTGTGCACTTGCGAGTTAAAACATACATTTAGAAGCTTATTATTTAGGTTGATATTTGTATAACAAGCTTCTGGCGCCGTTGCTGGGGATTGAGCTAAATTGTGTTTAACTTTCATATTAAAAAATCAATATATTTATTTATTGTTTACGTGATATATTGAAGAAAGATCAGAATCTGATGAAGTAATGGAGGATGAACAATGAGAAAATCCACCAGTTCAAAAGCCAATAAAGAGCTCATTTATTCCACAAAACCTTAATCAACCATCATGCATCGCCTACTAACCAACTGTGCAGAGCAACTTCAATCTATCTCCTCATTTACTTAGTATGGTACCACATTAAAAAGGCACACCTTCTGAGGATCAATATTTGCACATTGGAGATTTCTTTGACCTCTGCAAGACTCAGAATATCCAGGGCTTAACTCCAGAAGGAATCAAGTTAATCCACTTTTCTTTTTCTTTAAAAGATAATGCTAAGTTGTGGTTGAACTCTTTGTCTACAGGTTCCATTAACAATTGGGAGGAGTTGGCCTCTAAATTTCTAAAGAAGTTTTTCCCAGCTTGAAAGATAAGGCAACTTAGAAGGTAGATTCAAACCTTTCAACAGAAAGATGGAGATTTTTCTTTGAAGCATAGGAACATTTCAATGAGTTGCGTCTCAAGTGTGCACACCACAATCTATCTCAAGATGATCAGGGACAAGCTTTTTACGAAGATTTAAATGATACTAATAAAAGTCTTGTTGATTTAGCTTGTTGAGGTGTGCTTATGGAAAAGAATAGTGAGGAAGCTATTGAGCTATTTGAGACCTTAAGTGAAAATTCTCAACAATTCTTATCAAGAGGGAGGAAAGGAGTAAAAGTAAGGGTGTGTATGAAGTAAGCACCAATGATGGAACGACAATGGAGAGGGAGTTAGATGTGCTAGTGAAAGTAATGTCAACCCGGAACATCTCTCAAGTTCAATGAGTTACGAAAGTCGAGGTATATACTATATGCTCTCACTCTAATCATACTACTGAGACTTGTCCTATGTCTTCTTTTACAGAGTAAGAGCATGCAAATTATGTGGGACAAAGCAACTATCCTCCCAAGCACAACCCCTATTCAAATACTTATAAAACAGGGTAGAGAAATCACCCCAATCTTTCTTGGAGTAACGATCAGAACGTTTTGAATCCATAAGGGCAACAAAGGAATTTCCAATAGGGAAGTAATTATCAAGCTCCACCACAAGTGGTGCAACAAAATCTTGAGCAGAAAAAGAATGATATTGAAGGTGCCATACTCTAGTTATTGACTGCACAACAACAGACTAATGCTCAGACTAGTCAGACCATTCAAAGATTGAAGGCATAAGGGCAAATGGCCAGGGAACTGAATGAGAGAAAGAGAGGAGAATTCCTATCACAGACCATACCAAACCTAAGAAGTTAAGAGGAGCTCAAGGCTGTGACAGTCCTTAGGAGTGGTAAAGTCATTAAAAACATTGTGGAAACGGATAAGAAAGTGGAAGCACCTCCAACAGGAGCTACGACCTCCACAAAGGTAAATGAGAAAGAGAATGTGATATTACCACCCTTCCCTCAAAGTTTAGTTAAGCAAAAAAAAGAACAACAATGTGTTGATATTTTTGAAACATTAAGAAAAGTAGAAATCAATATTCCTTTACTTGATGCAATTAAACAAATCCCATCTTATGCCAAGTTCTTAAAGGATTGTTGTAATAACAAAAGAAAGTTTTAGGAATATGAGAAAGTTGTGTTAACTGAGGAGGTAAGCGTGGTCTTTTTGAGAAAGTTACCACCTAAACTAAAAGCTCCAAGTAATTTTAATATTCCTTGCAGGATTGGTGACCAACTCTTTGAACGTGCTTTGTTTGATTTAGGGCCAAGTATCAATTTGTTGCCCTATATGGTTTACGAGAAATTGAATTTGGGAGAACTTCAACCAACGTCAATTAAGTTGCAATTGACAGACAGAAGCATCAAGAGACCTAGAGGTATTGTGGAGGATGTCTTAGTTTAGGTAAATCAATTTATTTTGCTTGTTGATTTTGTTGTTTTGGATATGGAAGAATCACAAATGCCATTATCTCTACCCATTATTTTAGGTAGACCTTGTATGAGTACTGTTGATACAAAAATGTGTTAAAAAAAGGTATTATAAGAATGAAAGTAAATGGTGAAAAGATAGAGTTTAGGGTGATTGATGCATTGAAATTACCACATGATAATCATAATTGCTTCAATATTTGTGTGGTTTAAAGTGTTGTTGAGCAAGTCTTTCAGGTACATAGCATTGATCCATTGGTGGCTACTATAACTCATAGTCTCACAATGCCTAACACTGAGTAGGATTGTGAAAGCATTGATGTTGACATCATTGAGGCTGTGCACTCCCTTGAGGCTCTTAAGCCTTATCAAAGTAAGTATACATCTCCCTTTGAAACTCTTGTGCCTATTAATACTACCCTTGTCTCTTCTATTGTTAAGGCACTAGATTTAAAATTGAAGCAGTTACCTGAACACTTGACATATGCTTACTTAGGAGAGAACCAGACACTGCCAGTGATAGTTGCTGCAAGCTTAAGTTTGGGGGAAGAGGAGAAGCTATTGAGAGTTCTTAGATAGCACAAGACTGTATTAGGGTGGACCATTGCTGAAATCAAGAGCATAAGTCTAGCCAAGTGCATGCATAGGATCCTCCTTGAAGATAATGCAAGGCCAACTAGAGATGCACAAAGAAGACTTTCACATATAAAGGATGTAGTCAGAGCAGAGGTTCTTAAGTTGTTGGATGTTAGCATCATCTACCCCACTTAAATAGTAAGTAGGTAAGTCTAGTTCAAGTGGTGCCTAAGAAGAGTAGAATCACAGTGATGAAGAATGAGAAAAATGAGCTTGTTCCTACCAGGATAACCACAGGTTGGAGAGTCTGCATCGATTATAGGAAGTTCAACAAGGAAACCAGGAAAGATCACTCCCCTCTACCATTTATCGATCAAATGTTAGAGAGGTTAGCAGGCCATAACCATTATTGTTTTCTAGGTGGGTATAGTGGCTATAACCTGATTGCTATAGCACCAGAGGACTAGAAGAAGACCACTTTCACATGCCCCTTTGGCACATTTGAATACCGAAGGATGCCATTCGGGTTATGTAATGCACCTGCCACATTTTAAAGGTACATAATGAGCATACTCTCGGACATGGTGGAAAGATTCATCAAGGTATTTATGGATGATTTCAGTGTTTTTGGTTCTAACTTTGATAAGAGTCTTAACCATTTGTAGGTTGTCCTTAAGAGATGTGAAGATTACAACTTAGTGTTGAATTGGGAAAAGTGTCATTTCATGGTACAACAAGGTATTGTTTTGGGTTATGTTATTTCTAGCAGGGGCATTGAGGTGGACAAGGCAAAAATCGATATCATCTCTAAATTACCTCCTCCTATATCAGTTAAGGGTGTGAGAAGTTTTTTAGGGCATGCAGGGTTCTACAGAAGATTCATAAACGACTTCTCAAAGATTTCCAAACCTCTTTATGTGTTGTTGACTAAGGATGTGAAGTTTGTATGGACAGAAGAGTGCATGACTACCTTCAACAAATTAAAAAAAATTCACTTACGTCTGCACCGATTATGATGGCACCTGATTGGAACCTTCCATTTGAACTCATGTGTGACGCCAATAATTTTGCTTTGGGTGATGTTCTAGGTCAAAGATTTAATAAGGTACCTCATGTTATCTATTATGCGTTTAGAACTTTAAATGATGCTCAGCTAAATTATTCTACTACTGAAAAAGAATTGTTAGCTGTCATATTTGCTTTAGAGAAGTTTAGGTCATACTTGATTGGTTCTAAAGTTATTGTATTCACTGACCATGCTGCTTTAAGATATTTGTTTGCTAAGAAAGATGCAAAGCTTAGATCGATCAGATGGGTACTATTATTATAAGAATTTGATATTGAGATTAAGGACAAAAAAGGTAGTGAGAATGTGGTTGCAGATCATTTATCGAGGTTACTTCATGATGAAGAAGGAAATAAGCTTCCCTTGAATGAAAACTTTCCAAATGAACAGTTATTTGCAATAGATGTCGAACTTCCTTGGTATACAGATATTGTTAATTACATAACTACTAAGGCTTTTCCTCCAAGTATGTCTAGTCAGGAAAAGAAGCAATTGATGTCTATATCTAGGCAATACCATTAGAACGAGCGATAACTATTCAAATTTTGTCCTGATCAAATCATCCGACAGTATGTTCCAAAGGAGGAGCATATGAGCATTTTACAGCATTGTCATTAGCTTTCATGTGGAGGGCATGTTGGAGCCAAGAGAACAAAACTTAAAGTATTTCAATCTGGTTTCTATTGGCTTAATATGTTTTAAGATACTTTTTGTTTTTGTAGTTCTTATGATAGATGCCAGAGGACAGGTAACATCTCCTCTAGAAATTAGATGCCATTGCAAAACATTCAAGTGGTAGTGCTCTTTGATGTGTGGGGTATTGACTTCATGGGTCCATTTCATAACTCATTTGGTTATTTATATTTTCTTATGGGTGTGGATTATGTATCTAAATGGGTCGAGGTTGTCCCCTCAAAAACTAATGATCACAAAGTTGTTATGAAGTTCTTACATGATAACATCTTTACTAGGTTTGGGACTCCAAGGGCGATAATCAGTGATCGAGGTAGCCACTTCAACAACTAGCCTTTTGCTTCTTTGATAAAAAAAATATAGGATCACACATAAGGTTGGCACCCCATATCATCCTCAAACCAGTGGTAAGTGGAGATAAGCAACAGAGAGATTAAAAGAATCCTAGAAAAGATAGTAAATACTAGTAGGAAGGATTGGTATTTGCAGTTTAATGATGCATTGTGGGCCTATAGGACTGCATATAAAACCCCTATTGGCATGTCCCCATATCAGTTGGTTTTTGGGAAGTTGTGTCACCTACCAGTGGAGTTAGAGTATAGAGCTTACTGTGCTATCAAGAAATTCAATTTTGATATGAAACAAGCAGGTGACAAGAGAAAGCTACAGCTGAATGAACTTGAGGAGTTGAAGCATGATGCGCACGAGAATGCCAAGCTATACAAGGAAAGAACCAAGGCATATCATGATAAGTAACTTGTTAGGAAGGAGTTTCATATACGACAGAAGGTGTTGATCTACAATTCGAAATTAAGACTTGATGAGAGTCATAAAATGCATCTTAACAGTACTTAATTGTTATCATTTTAGGGTTGATCTAGGTTTTATTGCACTTTTATACGTTAACAACTCTAAAGTATCATTCTTGGATCATTGATCTATTTCGGTGTATTTTCAGGTACTTTAAGCTCAAAAGAGGAGGAAAAGTTATCATTGCTTGAAGCATAAAGACTCGAGGCATACTGGAGTGAAGAAATGCTTCCATAAGGACAAGATGGAGGGCTTAAAAGAGCAACAGCTGCTGCCCGCACTAGAAAGGAGTTTCACTAAATTGCCAGAATTGCCCGTACAGATCAATCATCTTTGAAAATTAAACTGTATTGATACAAGAAGAATCAAGAGATGAACCATATATGGTTAGAAAGATCCGAAAGTCTATTTTCGGGAGAATTTTACGGTTCGTAAAAATGATTTTTCTAGAGAAAGTTATGGCAGTTTAAGTAGATAAAGGTCAGGCTGTTCGGGCTGTGCGGGATTTCAGCGTGAAGGGCATGTGAAGGCCTAAATCCCACATCCCACATCGATTAGAAACATATTTCTATATTCCACATCCCCCATTTAGATTGGAAACACATTGCACTTGTGGTATTTGCCTATATAAGACCCACTCCACTTCAGCTTTAAGGACCATCGGATAATTTGAGATCATCTGAGATCATCAGAAAGTGAATCCAGAGGGCCTTTAGGAGCAATCCAGAGGGCCCTTAGGAGGAATCCGAAGTACTTTTGGAGGGCAAGCTGAGGAATCACCAAAGCTTTTGCTACCAAGGGGGAGATGATGGTTGAGAGGCCAGAGGCAACTCGAGGACGTATGAGCCCCATGGCCGGCTAGTCTCCAAGCAAGGCGAAGGAATGAATCCTTAGGTGTAGTTATTCTTATTTTTCTTTATTTGATTCAATTGTAGTTTGGTATTATTTTCATTAAACATTTTTATGTTTTATTCTTTAATTTAATTAATAGATTTCTTATTAGTCCGGTGATTGCATACTTCTTTTCCATATAAGTCTAGTCGTGCTATTCTTATATGTATTTGCTTGGGTGTGATTGAGTCCGGTAGATCTCTTTTATAGATTTTTCCATTGCTGCGGTATTGTCATTTAGATTTATCGTTGTTTTTTGATAATTTATAAGTTAGGTCATGTGTGCTTAAAAGTAAAGAATAATTCATATCAATTACATTAGGGTTTATACATGCGCTTTAATTGAATATTTGTCGATTGCCTGTTTGGGATGTGAAACTTGCAATCGAGATAAAAACAATTGAATCAAGTTAGGATTAGGGCAATGAACCTAGGAAGGATTTTTGGAACCTTGTTGTTTCTTTATTATATTATCCATCAATTATTTACACAATTTTCACACAATCAACAATTCAGATTTTGTCACTTTAACGTTTATCGTTTGTGTTGAGGTTTACACCTTCTTTTGTAATTAGTTTGTTTCTCTGTTGAATCGACACCCCAAAGCTATACAACAACACCGTGTTATGTTTTGGGCGTAATCAAATTTTGGTGCCGTTTTCGGGGAGACGCGCTTAAGTACAAGGAAGATTGTCAACTTTTGACATGACGGTAAAAGAGTTGTAAATAATTTTTCTTTTCAGCAGCTATAAAGGCGGTAACTTCATTCCTTCTTTTAACTTGTTGCATTAAATTTTTATTTTATTTGATTCTTTCTGTTTTATAGTAATTTTTATTGTGTGATCTTGCATGCCCAAATATAGAGACACTTTGGGTAGATTTGCTTGTAGGCTTGTGCTAGAGTTAGGATTAAACTTTTTAAACCCTTTATTTGATAATCCATCTAGTCCTGAGGAAATGAGTGAACACCAAGATCAACCTACTAGGATCCTTCAGGATTACCTCCACCCTACATGAACAACCACACCATCTTGCATCATGTTTCCAGCTAACATTCCCCAATTAGATCTTAAAACAGGGATGATACAGTTACTCCCTATATTTTACGGCATGGAAAATGAGAACCCATATGTGCACATTAGAGAGTTTGAGGAAGTAGTTGCGACTTTCCATAGTCAAGGTGCAATTGTTGACATTGTGTGACTTAAGTTCTTTCCTTTCGCTTTGAAGGATAGAGCTAAGAGTTAGCTATACTCACTGAGACCACGATCTATTGGATCGTGGACTGAGATGACTCGGGCCTTCTTTAACAAATATTTCCTTCAACATAAGACTAATGTGTTGAAAAGACAAATCTCCACCTTTGCACAAAAGAAAAACGAGACTTTGTATCAGTATTGAGAGAAATTTAAAGAGCTGTTAAGTATGTGTCCACACCATGGGTATGAAAATTAGCGTTTAGTGAGCTATTTCTATAAGGGTTTTACCTATAGAGAACGCCAATTTGTAGAGATGATGTGCAATGGGGAATTTCTGCAAAAAGACCCCGATGAGGCTATTGAATACCTCAATGAGCTTGCTGAGAAAGCTCATACATGGACTGGACCTAGTGCTACTGAAAGCACGAATAGGTCACGACCTATAGGAAACCCCAATGGTGGAGGAATATACCATCTTAGGGAAGAAGACAACCTGAAAGCTAAGATCGAACTGTTCACTAGGGAGTTAGAGGCATTGAAAACTAAGGGCTCAAAGCAAACACATGTGGCTAATCATGCCGAGTCTTTAGAGCCGTGCTTTATGTGTGGCAGGGTAGATCATCTCACCCAAGAATGCCCCATATTTGTTGATTTGAAAGGGCTGTATGAGGAACAATGTAATGCCTTAGGCATGTATAAGAAGCCTCTTGCACCTTTCTCTAACACTTATAATCCGGGGTGGCGGAATCACCCCAACTTCAGCTGGAAATTTGAAAATCAGTAGCATGCACAGCCCCTTAGATCATCCCCTGCACCTTATCATGCACCCTCATCCTCTAGGAACTCCTTAGAAGACACCTTACAGGCTTTTATAGAGGCACAAGGTAAGACAAACCAAAGGGTTGAGGCATTAATTACGCAGGTGGTTGAAGAGAATAAAGAAATTAGGAGCCAAGTGTCCAAATTAATGGGCTCCTTAAATGTGACTGAGCGAGGTAAGTTACCTTCCCAAGCTTAGTCCATACCTCACGGTCAACATGTGGCACAAGAAAATTTGAAAGATGTAAATGCCATTGTGACTCGAAATGGTAAGTCACTACACATCTCACCAATGAATGAATCCGAGGATGTGGAAAAGGGTCAAACTCGTAGTAATACCGAGCTGTGCAAACCCTAAAGTGACCAAAAGTCCTGTTAAGGCACCATTCCCTCAAGCCTTAAAGTCAAACAAGAAAAATCTAGACTTAAATAATGAAATCCTAGAGAACTTAAGGCATGTGAAACTTAATCTTCCTCTTTTGCATGTGATTAAACAAGTTCCTATTTATGCAAAAGTTCTCAAAGATTTATGCACAATTAAGAGGAAACACCATGTCAAGAAAACTGCATTCCTAACTGGGCAAGTTAGTGCTTTAATTGAGGAAAGAATTCCCCCAAAATACAAATATCCGGGCTGTCCTACCATTGCTTGTAGCATTGGAAATCATGAGGTTGGACAAGCCTTGCTAGATTTAGGAGCTAGTGTAAACCTGATGCCATTTTTCATTTATTTACAGCAAGGTTTAGGGGAAATCAAACCAACCAGTGTGGTGCTACAACTGGCTGACCATTCAGTCAAAGTACCCGGGGGTGTGGTAGAGGATATGTTGATTCAGATTGATAAATTTTACTATCATGTTGATTTCCTAATCCTTGATACTACTTCTGCTGTTGACACTAACTATAGAATTCCTCTGATTTTGGGTAGACCTTTCCTTGCTACTGCAAATGCTCTTATTAATTGCAGGAATGGACTCTTGAAGCTGTCTTTTGGAAATATGACCTTAGAAATGGACATTTTCAATGTTGCAAAACAGCCCGAAGATGATGACGAAAACCACCAGCTATATATGATCGAGTCACTCATTGATGAGGGAGTTTCCATGGCTCATGATTTTGATCATTTTAAGAGTTTTTTTTTTAATTCTAAGATTGATTTATTTGATGATAAAACTAATATAATTGATACTTGTGCTGTTTTTGACAAATCTCAGGATTATGGCACTCAGGCATGGCACCCAAGGTTCGAGGAGTTGCTTGAAAGAAGCGAAAAACAAATCCGCTCAAGTGTGGAAGCACCTAAATTCGAATTGAAGCCACTACTTAAGGGTTTAAAGCATGCCTTTCTCGGTCCAGGTGATACCTTTCCTGTTATTATTTCATCTGAATTATCTGAGACCCAATGTGAGAAATTAATTCAGACCTTAATTGCACATAAATCAGCTTTAGGATGGAGCATGGCTGATTTGAAGGGAATTAGTCCCCTGATCTGCTCCCATAAAATAAATTTGGAGGAAGGAACCAGTCCTCGTAGAGACCCTCAACGTAGACTTATCCCCACTATGAAAGAAGTAGTGAAAAATGAAGTGCTGAAACTGTTAGATACGGGTATTATATATCTCATAGCTGATAGTAAATGGGTAAGTCCTACACAAGTCATTCCCAAAAAGTCTGGAGTCATTGTGGTAATGAATGACCTAGGAGAGTTAGTCCCTACCAAACTTGTGACCGGGTGGCGTATGTGCATTGATTACAGAAAATTAAATGCTGCCACCCGGAAAGACCACTTCCCACTCCCTTTTATTGATCAAATTCTTGAGCGTGTAGCTGGTCATCATTTTTACTGTTTCTTAGATGGTTATTTTGGCTATTATCAAATTGAAATTGCATTAGAAGATCATGATAAAACCACTTTTACTTGTCCTTTTGGTACTCACACTTTTCGTAGAATGCCATTTGGATTGTGTAATGCACATGCCACTTTTCAACGTTGCATGATGAGTGTTTTTAATGACATGGTTGAAAATTGCATGGAGGTTTTTATGGATGACCTAACTGTTTTTGGATCTTCATTTGATACATGCTTAATGAATTTGGAAAGAGTATTAATTCGATGTGAGGAAAAAGAATTGGTTTTAAACTGGGAAAAATGTCATTTCATGATACCATCCGGTATTGTCTTAGGGCATATTGTCTCTTCTAAAGGAATAGAGGTTGATCAATCTAAGATTGAATTAATCTCTAAATTGCCTACACCTAAGACAATAAAGGATGTGAGATCTTTCCTTGGTCATGCTGGCTTTTATAGGAGGTTCATACAAAATTTTTTCAACATATCTAGACCACTATGTGCCCTCCTAGTTAAAGATACCCCATTTGAGTGGACTCAAGCTTGTCAAGAGGCCTTTAAAACGCTGATTGGCAAGCTTACTTCAGCACCTATAATGCAGTCACCTGATTGGAATTTACCCTTCGAAATCATGTGTGATGCTAGTGACTACGCTGTAGGTGCTGTTCTTGGACAGCAAAGAGAGGGAAAACCTTTTGTGATTTACTATACTAGTAAGACTTTGAATAGTGCTCAGATGAATTACTCCACAACTGAAAAAGAATTGCTAGCTATAGTATTTGCTTTAGATAAATTTCGTGCATACTTAATTGGTTCTCCTATCCTTATTTTTATAGATCATACGGCTCTCAAATACCTTCTTACAAAGAAGGATGCTAAGGCACGCTTAATACGATGGATCCTACTCCTACAAGAATTTGACATCACCATCAAAGACAAGAAAGGAGTGGAGAACGTAGTAGTTGACCATCTCTCGAGGCTCACATTTGAGAACATTTGCGATGACACACCAATTAAGGATGACTTTCCTGATGAGCATTTACTCTCTGTTACTTCTTTACCATGGTTTGCTCACATCGTGAATTATTTGGCCACAGGTGAGATACCAATGGATTTGAGCGCTCTAGATAAGAGGAAATTCTTATATGAGGTACATAATTTCTTTTGGGATGACCCCTATCTTTTCAAGTACTGCCCTGACCAAATTCTAAGGTGTTGCATCCCTAATGAAGAGATTGTAAGTGTTTTAGAATTTTGTCACTCCCAAGCTTGTGGAGTCCACTTTTCAATGAAAAAAACCACTGTAAAAATTTTGCAGTGTGGATTTTATTGGCCTACCTTGTTTAAAGACGCAAACATCTATTGTTGCTCATGTGAAAAGTGTCAAAAGTTAGGAGCAGTGTCTCGTCGAAATATAATGCCCTTAAACCCCATTTTGGTAATTGAAATCTTTGATTGTTTGGGCATTGATTTTATGAGACCCTTTCCTCCTTCCTTTGATACCAATATATCATTGTGGCAATAGATTATGTATCTAAGTGGGTAGAGGTAGCAGCTTGCCGAAGCAATGATAATAGAACGGTAATTAAATTTCTTAACGAAAATGTGTTATCTCGATTTGGTACACCACGTGCTATAATTAGTGATTGAGGTACACATTTTTGTAACCGTTCTTTTGAAGCTTTGATGAGAAAATATGATGTGTTACATAAAATTTATACTACTTATCATCCTCAGACTAGTGGGCAGGTAGAGCTTGCTAATAGGGAGATTAAACAAATTTTAGAAAAAATGGTTAACCCGGATCACAAGGATTGGTCTTTGAGACTAGTTGATGCGCTTTGGGCTTACCGTACAGCTTTTAAAACTCCCTTAGGTATGTCACCTTATCGGCTTGTTTTTGGAAAGCCTTGCCACTTACCTGTAGAGCTCGAGCATCGAGCGTATTGGGCAATCAAATCTTTAATTTTGACATAGGAGAGGCCGATAAGCTTCAGAAATATCAGTTGACCGAGTTAGAGGAGTTAAGGAATGACGCTTATGAGAACTCTAGAATCTATAAGGCTAAGATGAAAGTATTCCATGATAAAAATATTTTGAGAAAAACGTTTAAACCTAATGATCGGGTGTTCTTATATGAATCTAGACTCCATAAGCATCATGGAAAACTTCGGTCGAGGTGGACCGACCTTTTTGCAGTGAAAACTGTTTTCTAAAATGGGGTGGTAGAAATTGAGGATACTAGGGATGGTCGAATTTTTAAAGTCAATGGTCAACGACTTAAGATCTTAATTGATAGGCAAGATCCGAAAGTGGAAGACATTCCACTCATGGATCCTGTCTATTCACCTTGACCACACAACAAAGGTACGTTTTACTTTTCTTTTTCCTTCTTTTGTTTTGTTTTTTTATTGAGTGCATTTTAATTTTAATTTTTAGTGTGCTAACACATAGTGGGAGTCTTAATGGTACACCACAGTTGCTTTCTTTTTGTTTGTGCTATGTTGTAGATCAAACTTTCAACAAGAAGTTTAGCATGCAGTTCATATGGAGGTGCACAAGTTTTAGCTTCCGTACATTATTGCGTACAAAAGGAATTTCCTTTACCTTTTCTTTAACATTGAAGACAATGTAATTTTTCAGTTAGGGGTGGAGGAAACATATTCTTTTTCTTCCATTGAACTACTTGGTGTCATCTTCCTTTATTGCTTGGTGTCATCTTTGTTTGCGTTTAGCATGCTTTGTGTTAGCCTTAGATTCAATTTACATGTCAATGATATAAACTTAATTGAGATAGCATATAGCATTTAGAAGAAATTAAATCTTGCTTCGGTTTGAGAATAATTTAAGTGTCAATCTTGATTTGGTTTGAGACTCTAGTTTGTGGTAAGATAGTATGATTAGTCTTAAACATTTAGAAAAGTTTTATGTGTGATTATTTTATGAATATTTTTGCGGTCTCAATAAGCTCTAGAACTTACTTGATAACCACTTGAGGCGAATTCCTAGAATGCACATTACTTAGGATATGATATAGGCCATTTTTGGACCGTTTGAGCCTGTTAAACCTACCATTGCTATATTTACCACTAGTCACCTATTTGAGCCTTTTCTTGAAAAAGAAGTGAGCCTTGTTTCTTTCAATAGCCCATTTACTCACCTTTGTAAGCCTAAAGAGAATATTTTATCCTTACTTTTCTCTTAAAAGAACTTAGCTATACACATTTGTTGAGAAGCACTTAAAAGGAGTAAGGATAGAAATATGAGAAAGTATCACTACCATAACCTAAGAACATTAAAGGAGATTAGTTGGGGGTTATGTAAAAGAAAAGAAAAATAAAAATGAGGTGAATGGTCTTATGCCAAAATACAAAAGAAAAGTGAATTACGGCAAAGAAAGAAGAAAAGAAAAGAAAAGTGGTGATTTTGAAAGAAAAACAAAATGCTCGAAAAATGGTCGAAAAAGTTGGGTGTTGAAGTAAGGTTATCTAGTGCTTAAAAGTGATTGTATTTAAAGCTAAGAGATTGAGTGCTTTTTCACGTGAATCCTTCCCATTTTTTCTTAACCTTTACCTTAGCTTAACGTTACAAGCCTATTAAAGACCTATTGATCCAATGTAATGTGACTTTTCTACAATAGTGGAGAGTAGTTTGAAATGTGAGCATATGGAGCTTGATTTTGTGATTGACGTCACGAAATTTGTCATGTTTTAGAGGCCAAGACTTGTATTCATGAATGTTATGCATAAAATCATCCAGGTGTTTGGATTAATGGTTTGTGGTAAGATGGATGTTAAGAGTCAATAACGATTTTAAGATTGATGTTTGGATTACTTTTGGATTTGGGTGAAATTTAATGATTCTTTGTGTCGTGTGTTATGTGCAATTTTTGAGACAAAATGTGAATTACTCTTAGTTAACACTAATATTGCTTTTCATTTACTTTGATTCCCATCGTAGAATTCATCTCTTGTTTTCGCTTGAATTGCTAGGGACTAGCAATAAGCTAGTTGGGAGTTGTGATGAGAGTCATAAAATGCATCTTAACAATCATTTTAGGGTTGATCTAGGTTTTAATTGCACTTTTATACGTTAACAACTCTAAAGTATCACTCTTGGATCATTGATCTATTTTGGTGCATTTTCAGGTACTTTAAGTCCAAAAGAGGAGGAAAAGTTATCATTACTTGAAGCACAAAGACTCGAGGCATACTGAAGTGAAGGAATGCTTCCGGAAGGACAATACGGAGGGCTTAAAAGAGCAACAACTGCTGCCCACACTGGAAAGGAGTTTCACTAAATTGCCAGAATTGCCCGTACAGATCAATCATTTTTGGATATTAAACTGTATTGATACAAGAAGAATCAGGAGATGAGCCATATATGGTTAGAAAGATCCGGAAGTCTATTTTCTGAAGAATTTTACGGTTCATAAAAATGATTTTTCTAGAGAAAGTTATGGCAGTTTAAGTAGACAAAGGTCAGGCTGTGTGGGCTGTGCGGGATTTCAGCGAGAAGGGCATGTGAAGGCCTAAATCCCACGTCCTACATCCCACATCGGTTAGAAACATATTTCTATATCGCACATCCCACGTCGGATTGAAAACACATTGCACTCGTGGTATTTGCCTATATAAGACCCACTCCACTTCAGCTTTAAGGACCATCGGAGAATCTGAGATCATCAGAAAGTGAATCCAGAGGGCCTTTAAGAGCAATCCAAAGGGCCTTTAGGAGGAATCCGAAGTACTTTTGGAGGGCAAGCTGAGGAATAGCCGAAGCTTTCACTACCAAGTGGGAGATGATCGTTGAGAGGGCGGAGGCAACTCGAGGACGCATGAGCCCCATGGCCGGCTAGTCTCCAAGCAAGGCGAAAGGATGAATCCCTAGGTGTAATTGTTCTTATTTTTCTTTATTTGATTCAGTTATAGTTTGGTATTATTTTCATTAAACATTTTTATCTTTTATTCTTTAATTTAATTAGTAGATTTCTTATTAGTCCGGTGATTGCATGCTTCTTTTCCATATAAGTCTAGTCATGCTCTTCTTATGTGTATTTGCTTGGGTGTGATTGAGTCCGGTAGATCTCTTTTATAGATTTGTCCTATTGCTGTGGTATTGTCATTTAGATATATCGTCGTCTTTTGATAATTTATAAGTTAGGTCATGTGTGCTTGAAAGTAAAGAATAATTCATATCAATTACATTAGGGTTTATACATGCGCTTTAATTGAATATTTGCCGATTGCCTGTTTGGGATGTGAAACTTACAATCGAGATAAAAACAACTGAATCAAGTTAGGATTAGGGCAACGAACCTAGGGAGGATTTCTGGAACCTTGTTGTTTCTTTATTATATTATCCATCAATTATTTACACAATTTTCACACAATCAACAATTCAGATTTTGTCACTTTAACTTTTATCGTTTGTGTTAAGGTTTACACCTTCTTTTGTAATTAGTTTGTTTCTCTATGGAATCGACACCCCAAAGCTGTACTACAATACCGCATTATGTTTTGGGCTTAATCAAGACTCTTACCTGGTAAGCTCAAGTCTAGGTGGTATGGTCCTTATGTTGTCACTAACGTTTTCCCTCATAGAGCTTTGGTGGTTCATAGCACAGAGAAAAATAAAACATTCAAGGTGAATGGACATAGAGTGAAGCATTACATTGAGATGAACTTTGAGCCTAAAGATGAGGATGTGATTTTCCAATCCATCTAGTACATGGCATGAGAGTCGCACGGTCTAGCTGAAGACTATAAACTTAGCATTACTTGGGAGGTAGCCCAATTTGTGTGTTCTTGATTGTTTTTCATTTCAGACTCCATTCTTCTTAATTAAAAAAATGTATTTTTTTATGTTTCATATTTGTTTTTGTTTCTCGCCATCTTGTGCACATTTATGCTAGTTTTTTTTTTAGCTTTGATTTTTCAGGACCGGTATTTTCTAGGGAGCTTTACCCTTTACCAATTTTCTTTGTCCTCTCGGTATTGTATCTCTTACTACACATTGGGGACAATGTGTGATTTAAGTTTGGGGGTGTAGGAAAACAACTATATGTTCTTATGTGAGCATTGTGCACCTGTTTGATCCCCCAAATAGTGTTATCTGTAAAAATTTGGTTAAATTAAAATTGTGATTTGATTTCATTGGTGAGCTTAAATTTTTTAACACATGATCAATTCATCTTGATTTCACTATGAACATATTAGCACATGATCTGTGGGGTATGAAATGAAGAAATAATGATGCTTGTTTTCAAAATCTTGAGTTCGGTCAGATGCTTTATTAGATGAATGACATTGGCATGATTTATTGGAAATGAATAATGGTATGATGAATGATGATGAATAATGATTTTTTTTAAGTTGTTTGCTGAGTAACCGGGCATTTTGCCACCAAGAAATGAGTGTTCGCGTCAAAAGATGAACGGTTTAGATTGGTTAATGACATGGCTAGTTTAGCTTTATGGCTTTTTTGGCTTGAGTTAGTAAGTCTTAAGGGTACTTTACACCTAGTGCCCTAAAGCCATATGGTTTGAGAGTCACTAGCCTAACACTCAATACACGAGTTAATTAGAAAGCTTAAGGGAACTAACCATTGCACAGCCTGCATTTAAATAAAAAATAAAGAATAAATAAATAAATTAAAAAAGAGAAAGAAAGTCATTATATCTGCTGTGATATTGCCTTGGTCATTTATTTGATGGAGATTCCACTAAATTTTGAGATAATGATATATGCATATTAGGATTGATTTGAAACTCCAAGATTATGTGATAATTCACTTTACACTAGTTGATCTTGTGGAGTCTCTGCTAGCCAACTGTGAGTGATTGGACTTTGAATTCTTTTAGACGTCTTGAAAACAGAGTTTGTCAATTTAAGCTTGTTAATAAATGAAAAACATTGTTGATGTGATTCCATATTCTTCTTGATAAGGTGATTATGAC
Source organism: Bretschneidera sinensis (assembly GCA_023935145.1). Classification (NCBI taxonomy): domain Eukaryota; kingdom Viridiplantae; phylum Streptophyta; class Magnoliopsida; order Brassicales; family Akaniaceae; genus Bretschneidera; species Bretschneidera sinensis. The sequence goes on along the minus strand of CM043700.1, from coordinate 57,504,376 downwards.
ATAAATGTTTGTGGGTAGCGTTTTTGTTAAACCCTCACGAAACTTCACTTGCCCTCTAGGGATGCCTAGGGGTTTAAAAGGCTTATTGCATACACTAAATGCAATTGTACACCTCATGAAAGATGAAAGCAGGTAGTTATTTTCTTTTCAGTTTTGTATTGTTAAGGGACTAGCAATATGTAAGTTTGGAGGTGTGATAAGCGTTAAATGTCACACATTCAAGCCCCTTAATTTGCATACATTAATCCTTTAGCCTTGTTTCAATTTGATCTTTTGTAGTGTTTTACATGCTTTCAGGTTTCCCAAGAGGAGTGCAACAAAACCCATAATTTCTAGACTGTTAAAGATAAATTGAGCATTTTTCTAAGTCATGTTGTTACTAGTAAAGTGTGAAAAGGAGGTTCACTAAATTTCCAGAATTGCTCGTACATATTAGTCATTTTTTGCGGATTAAACTATATTCATTTTGGAAGAACTAGGAGATCATCCATATATGCTTGGAAAGATTCAGATGTTTATTTCCTAGAGAATTTTACAGCTCGTAAATATAATTTTTCTAGAGAAAGTTATGGTAATTTTGGTAGACAAAGGTTAGGCTGTGCATGATTTCAACATGGCAAACGTGAAGAGCTATTAAATTATGATTTTTTTTTGGGATTTGCATGGCTGGAAAAGGAAGTTGAGTGCCTAAATAAGTCTAGCGAAAAATCAGAAAAACAAAAAATAGGCACATATTCAATTGTTAGGGTTTTATAAATATATGTTTAAAAGACTAAGAAGAGAAGAGGTTTTTTTACTATATTTTCTTCTACGGTGGCCGTCTTCACGCATGAGAGCTCTTATTCTCTGAGAAGTATCATCATAGAGTTTTTTTTTCTTTCTTTTATCTATTTTTTTTATGATGAGGATATTTTTCATTAGAATTATAAGTAACTAAATATTTTAGTTAGGGCTCGATTGAAGCCTTAGTCATGTTTTCTTAAGGATTTCGATTTGCTTTGTTACAAATTATTTTTTTGTGATACTTAATTGATTAATTCCTGGTTTCATTTCATTCTTCATACGGTTTATGTGTTATGCTTGATCATTATATATATGTGTTGTATGGAGATTGTCAGCTAGGTAAACTTAGATGACCGCGTATTGTGCCTACACTAAGTGAAGAAGGAACCAATTATGGGTTCTTGAGATTAATCAACATGAAAAACCAGAATAGATACCATGTTCAAGGTTTCATGTATTTGCTTATTTCCATTGTTTTATGCTTTCTTAAAGTGCAACTTAATAGATTCCATGCAAAATACTTTGAGAATGAAAAGAGTTAGTGTAGACACCCATGCCTAACTTGTTGCTTAAGGAAATTAATAGCTTATATCATGCCCTTAGGTTGGTAAACATTATCTATCTAAATCTAGTTTGTAGCATTGTGCAAGTTGTTTGCTTTAAAGAAGATGATTAGTGGTGAATATCGAAGCCTTAACTTATTTTCTCATTATTTCAATTCTAGTTTCAAAACTGTTTTACGATTTTCTTTCACTAATGCAATCTTTGTTGTTTATTCAAATCTGTTATTTTTTGTTTCATTTAGATAGAAGCTTTAGGAAATTATATTGGGAATGATCTCGTATTTGTTAGCTATACTATTTGTTTGATCTTATGCACTTGCGAGTTAAAACATACATTTAGAAGCTTATTATTTAGGTTGACATTTGTATAACAATTTCTTCAGTAACTTAATCAATTTTGAGAAAAGATTACCCAATTCTTCAATATGCAAAGTGTTTGTATGTGTTTATAAGCTTTTCTAGAGAGAATGATTCTGCAGAAAGAATTCAAGTTTCAAACGTTCAAAAATGTTTTCTAACTTCTCAAATAGTTTTTATAAGAAAATTTTTGGTCTGACTGGTCGGCTACCTGGTCGACTGGTTGGCGTTTTAAACAAAATTTTGAAATTACCATTTTGACTTGTTAGGTGGTTGCTAGCCGACTAATTCACCAACAATCGACCAGTTCTCCACCAGCCGACCACCTTTCAACCAATAATTACAAATTTTCCCTTTAAAATTATCGGTCGACTGCCAACCGATCGATTTACCTTCAAAAGCCGACCGGTTAGGTCACCAGTCGATCGATCCAACCTTTGATATTTTCAAAATTTTATATAAATATGTCTTTGTAAAATTTATCGCTTTTCAAATAAAATATTTAACATCTTTCTTCAAAAATTATTTCAAACTCAACCTTTTATTTTATTCAACGTTTTTCTTCACAATTTGTTTCAAATTCACTTTCTTTTCATAGATATGCATGTTAAACTCAATATATAATTTAAATTACTTATTTACCCTTATATTAAGGGTGCGAGTATTACAATCTGATAGAGTGACTCACACGTATGTGGCTTAACCTCATTAAAGAAAAATCAACACGTGCGTAACGTGTGTTGAGATGATAACTTTGTGTGACCCCATATAAAAGCAGATTAACACGCTCAAATATTTTTGTTTCGTGTAAATTTATGTAATATTTTGAATAAGTATAAATTATTTATAGAAGATTTAGGAGAAAAACCATAAAAGAAAGTCTATTAAGACATCGTTTCAACATAGACAAAGGTTTAAGGGGAAAGACTTAGATGGTGTTTTAAAACAATAACAATTTATAGGATTTGAAATGAAAGCTCTCTTAGTTTTAATCAATCACCAAGTAAAAGAAACTAATCAGACCATAACATTTTATTAGCACTAAATCCACCATTTTAAAAATGTGATATTCATCTTCTATGGCTAGTTGAGTCGATTTCTTTATCTGGTTAGTTTCTTCTTTCCAACTGTTGGCAATTTACTGGTACATTAATATTATTTTAACTCTAAAGCTATGCAAAAGATCTTCTTCTTGTGAACCCAACAATGGTCATGTTTGGGTTTTCATTTAAGCTAACTTAAATAAAGTTAGATTAAATGACAACAAGACAACTTGTTATATTTTTCCTTGATGTCATTTAAGCTAACTTGCTTTAAGTTAGCTTAAATAAAAACCCAAACATGGCCAATATATTTGGGAATGAATTTCTGGAAATTTCATCTTTGGAAAAGAGATCATTTTCCTTTATAGGACAAATATTCAAAAACTTCTTTACATCTCTATGTATCCTTTTGTCTAGTAAAGAACCTATTAGTCAAATATATGTACGAACCGAAAGTGTATTTAGTTTAATTTTCTCACATAAGAAACATGGTAAATATCACATCAACAAAGGAAAAATAGAAACTAATTTGAAAGGTATCAATAATATATTATAAATACTGACACAGTTTAATTGCTTTGGAAATACTCAATACCTAAATGAGTAAATAGAAAGAAAGAGAGAATGAGAAAAAGAAATAGAGAGCTTTTTGGACCTAAAAAGAATACTCTACAAATAAATAAAATTTACAGTGCATGACACAAATTATAAGATTCTATTAAACTAACTATTGTTGTTGTCGATGCCGAAAATCTGCCAAGGATCTGAATGGTCGAGAAGCGATACTCACACACACGAAACGAGAAAAATTCCTAAAATTCATCAGAGGACTGGAGAGGGTGTGCCTCTGGGGGACTCTTCGATGCCTAATTTGGACATAGGGATTTGAGAATATCAAGAGGTAAATAAAGCTAAGAGTTGTGAATTATGAGTGAATGTATCTTTTGATTATGAAAGCCCTCTTTATATAGCGTTTCAGAGCAGAGTCCGATTAGGAAAGTGATTCGGCGTTATGATAAGAATAGAACTCTTGTACATAAGTTTGGAGTTAGCCATAGGCTGGAATAATTTATCTATAATTTGGATAGTAATTTATCCATAAGCTGGAGCATTGTAATGGTAATAGGGCTTTTGGTGTGGAATTACCATTGTGCCCTTTGTCAGGTGTGGCTACTTGACTAATTGGACTGTCTGAGTCATGGAATTGCCTTTTTTGCCCTTAGAGGTTATCGTATGTCATTATGCTATTGGGTAAGGATCTTCGTTTAGGATTTTACCATTTTGCCCTTGGTGGGTGCCACGTATCACTGTGTCATTAAATGAGGATTTTTTCCTTTACATTAGATACCCCCCACTTCTTTAAGTCTAGTTATGTGCTTGAAGAAGTAGTTTGGAATGTGTCATGTATTCTGGATTAGGCTTGATATCGTTTAGGTACCCGAGTACAAAGGAGATGCAGTGTGAAGATTTGAAGTTGGATTAGGTGAGGTGAAATAATTAGTCAGACTTTAAGTTGTGAGCTTCGAAGTGAGGTAAGTAAAAAGTCTAAATGGAATAGACTTATGTGGCTCAAAAGGAGGTAAGTAAAGAGTCTGAATGGAACAGATTTATGTGCCTCGAAACAGAGTAAGTAAAGCCTCGAAGTGAGGTAAGTAAAGAGTTTGAATGGAACAAACTTATATGCCTCAAAGCGAGGTAAGTAAAGAGTCTGAATGGAACAGACTTATGTGCCTCGAAGCAAGGTAAGTAATGAGTTTGAATGGAACAGACTTATATACCTTGAAGAGAGGTAAGTAAAGACTCTGAATGGAATAGACTTATGTGCCTCGAAGTGAGGTAAGTAATGAGTCTGAATGAAACAGATTTATGTTCCTTAAAGTGAGGTAAGAGTTGGCGCATACTTAACAGGTCCAAAACTAGAGACCTCCCAACGACCACTAGGGTCCTAGGTTTTTTGCTTAGCGGTTTGGGCTTAGGCTTATGAATAGCCATGGTTTGCAACAGAGCGAGAACCCTAGTTAGGGTGTCTTAAGCTGCTTATAAATATTCTCTATATACTGAGCGCACAAAAATGATCGAGGCACAACTCTCTATGTATTTGGACCAAGGCTTATTAATGCTCGGAGTTTTTGGACGAGAGAGAGCAAGGCTCCACCCTCGGAGTTTATTAAGAAATGATCGAGGCTCATTGACGCTCGGAGTTTTTGGACGAGAGAGAGCAAGGCTCATTCCTCGGATTTTTCTAAGAAATGACTAAGACTTATTGACGCTTAGAATTTTTGGACGAGAGAGAGAAAGACTCATCCCTCGGAGTTTTCCAAGAAATGACCGAGGTGTATAACGCTAAGAGTTTTTGGACGAGAGAGAACAAGGCTCATCCCATAGAGTTTTTTAATAAACGATCGAGGCTTATTGACACTCGGAGTTTTTGAACGAAAGAGAGCATCCCTCAAAGTTTTCTAAAAAATAATCGAGGCTTATTAATGCTTGGAGTTTTTAGATGAGAGAGAGCAAGGTTTATCCCTCAAAGTTTTCTAAGAAATGACCAAGGCTTATTGACACTCAAATTTTTTGGATGAGAGAGAGCAAGGCTCATCCCTTGAAGTTTTCTAAGAAATGACCGAGGCTTATTGATGCTCAGAGTTTTTGGACGAGAGAGCAAGGCTCATCCCACGGAGTTTTCTAAAAAATGACTGAGGCTTATTGACACGAAAGAGAGCAAGGCACATCCCTCGGAGTTTCATAAGAATTCACCGAGGCTTATTGACGCTCAGAGGCTTATTGACACTCAGAGTTTTTGGATGAGAGAGAGCAAGGCTCATCCCTCTGAGTTTTTTAAGAAATGGTTGAGGCTTATAAAAGGAGAAAGGTCAAATACTTGGTTAAATTTTGTCTTTGTTCTTGGAACCTGCTACATGGGTTAGGGCCCATTATATGATGGAGAGCCCTTTTGTGAGAGGCTTATTTGCATTGAATAGGCTAAGGGGGTTTTAGAACCGTTAGTGGAGAGCATTGAGCTCCTTGGTAAATGAAATGGTTCCCTTGAAAATTGAAAAGACATAATCTTAGACCTTTATATTAATTGACCTAAGCTATCTATTTTTTTTTTATAAATAGAGAGAAGCTTCTCATTTCCCTTTACATCATTTCCAACTTTCATTTCAAAGTTTCTTTGGAGAGCTCTCAGAGCAAAAGAGCAGAAAGAGTTTAAAACCCTTGGTCTTTTGGAGTGTCTTCAGCTTTGTTCTTTCTTCTTAGGTGAGTCATTTCTTTCTCTTTCTTCTTTATTCAAAGAAATGTCATTTGCTCTTAGTAGTTTTAGTTCTTCTGAGGTCGAGGAGAATAGTTTTTCAGCTTAATCACATGTGGAGAAAGTAGTTGTAGGTCCTAATGACGAGGTGTGAGTAGTGTAAGAGCTCTTGAGGGGGAGACTACTTTTTTAGCTGATGTCGAGCCTACCTTGAATGATATTCAAGACGTTATAGGTGAAGGTACAAGGGATGTAGCTTTCTTGGCTGCAAAATACCAAATGAGTTGAGTGATTCCAAAATTGAGAGGATAAGGGTGAAATATAGGATTCCAACTGAATTCTCTCTTGGGAACACTAGTATAGGAGAAAAGGGTGTGTGACCTCCCCAATGAGGATCTACCTTATGAAGTTTATGTGTACTCACAAACTTTGAAGGCTGGCATTAGTTTTCCCTTCGATCCTTTCATATACTTTATTCTGGACTACTACAATATTGCCATTTGTCAACTAGTTCCGAACTTTGTTCTTGTATTGGTAAGTTTCGTTTATGTTTGCAAGAGGGTAGGTGGGTATCTGACTTTCGTTGTTTTCAAGAATTTTTTTACCATTAGTCATCATATGGAAAACATTTAGGTAGTTGTGAGCTAAACGGCCTAGAGAAAAATTGTTAAGAATAATCCAACTTTCATAAAGGAATGGAAAATGAAGTTTTTCTTTATTCAAAGTGACATTGGTTTTGGAATCCGGTGAGTTTAGGATCTTACTTTTTTAAAGAAGAGTCATTGTCTGACATTAAGCACTTCAGATGAGGGGCTTATTAGATCTATGGTGACAGGAGCCATAGAGGCTGTTGAACTCAGAGACAATAGGAACACGGCTAAGCTCGGCCGTTGTCCATCAGAGGGTATATTTATGAATTTGATTTCTTCTGGATTTCTTCTAGTTGTTTCTAAGTCTTATAATTTTTCTTGCTTTTGCATAGATGTCTCTAAGTTGATTGCAAATACTGAAGGTGGCCAAGAAGGCTGGTTAGAAAGAAAATGATGTCGGGGTTGGCTCGAGTGTCAAACACTCGGGTAAAGGAAAGAGAAAATTGAATTTCTTTATCTTTGAGGGCTAAGAGAGTGGCTATCTGCTGCCCCTTCAATTGCTTGCTACTGGTGTGGGTCCCCCCAACCTTTGGTGTTTCGAGCTCGGCCATTCTTGGGCTCGAAAGCCCCACTACTCCTCCTACAGGCATGTTTTAGCCCAATTGGTTCATAAATGTGATGGATTCGGTGATGGGCAGTGTGTGGATCGTACATGAGTGGTTGATCCAAGATATCCCTCTCAAGGATAGGATTAAGCTTGGAGCTATAGCTCTTGAGGTCTTTGCCCACTATGTGGAAGAGTTACAGGTCAAGGTGATTTTCCTCTTCATTTTTTAACTTTGGTTTGGACGTTCTAATATTCATAACTTATTTTTCTTTGGCTTTTTTCAACCTAGTGTGAGCATTGGGGTTTTAACTCAGCGTTTTGTTGACATAAATAAGAGGCTGGAGGAGCAACAGGCCTTGGTTAGGGAATAACCCAAGTTCCTCGAGCGGAAAATACAAAAGTTGATGCTTTAGCCTGACTTGCATCCTCCAGACAAACTAATCTTACTCAAGTCATTTATCTAGAGAAATTTTCTGCTCCGAGCATCAATAGGGTGCTTATTCTCTTGGTAACTGAAGAACATATATGGATAGACCCAATCCACCAATATTTGAAAGATGGTAAACTACTTGATCAGAAGACTAAACCTAAAAAACTTATCTCTCGTCCCTCACGATACACCGTCATCAATGGACAACTGTACAAAAAAGGTCTGGCTACCCCTCACTTCAAGTCTCTCGAACCTACCAAAGCAAGCTACACCCTCCAAGAAGTCCATGAAGGAATATATGGCAATCACCTCAGAGGCTGGGCCTTAGCCTTCAATATATTCTGTCACAAATATTAATGGTCGAAGATGCAACATGATGCATAGAAATGGTCAAAAACTGTAATAACTGTCAGCACTATGCTTCATTTCCCCATAAACCAATCAATCTCCTAACCTCGATCACCTATCCACTTTTGTTCGCCATATAGGGAATGGATATACTCGCCCATTTAACCGGAGCTCTAGGACAGAGAAAGCATATCATTGTCGTAATTGACTATTTTACCAAGTAGCTAACAACCAAACTATTTATCAGTATAACCGACCACCAGGCACAAGACTTCGTTTGGAAATCGATAGTGTGCTAGTTTGACATACCCTGGATACTTATCATTGACAATGGTAAACAGTTTGATAGTTCCCGATTCAAAGCCTTTTGTGATGAACTCCATATCGAGCACCGTTTCTCCTCGGTGGGTTACCCCAAAGCCAACGGGCAGGCTGAGGTAATAAACAGAACTCTCCTACAGAGTGTCAAGAAAATGCTAGATGACACTGATAAGCAGTGGATCAATCACTTGCCGAATTTCCTCTGGCTTATCGAACCACCACCCAAACCCCAACCGAAAAAACTCCTTTTTTTATGGCATAAAGTTCAGAAGCAATCATGCCCCTTGAAGTTGGAGCACCTTCATTACGAGTACAGAGATTCGATGAAGCTAACAATGAGCAAGCACTCAAATGAATGCTGGTCTAATTGATAAAGCTCGAGATAAAGCCCAAATCAAACTCGCCTCCAATCAGCAAATGGTATCAAGGTATTACAACTTCAGAGTTTGAACGAGAACTTTCAAGCTTCATGACTTGGTACTTCGAAAAATGAAGTGTCTTACCCTCAAGAAACAGGAAAGCTCATCCCAAACTAGGAAGGACCCTATCTTATCACAAGAGTTTACCGAGCTGGTACCTTTGAACTTGAAGACTTGAATGGCAAGCCTATACAATGGACTTGGAACACTGAGAATCTCTATAAATTCTGCCAACAGTATTTCTCCAAGATTTTCCTTAAAAAAAATTTCCAAGTTTTGTTTTCCTATTTCGCCAAGCTACTTATGTAATCTCCTGATGATTTTAATGAAAGTTTCACCTCGGTTTATTTCGAACCCTTGAATTTCTCCTAAGCCAAGTTAAAAGCCTAAAGCTCTTCTCCCTTATACACTCCTCTTAGACTATGGAGAAACATTAACACTAAACAACCCTTTTATTTGATTAAAATACATAAAAAAGGGCACTAGTGGCCTCAAAATGCATTAAAAAAAAAAAAAACTAAAGGCTCTATACCTCAGCCTCATCTCCTATAGCCTCCCCCTCAATGGTATCAAGAACCCAGGTCTGTACCTCTTTGTCCTCCCCATCAGGGTGATCAGCACTCTCCTATGAAGAAGAAAGCTCGAGAAAGAGAAGTCTACCTCAAGAAAAAACCTCTCAACATTCTGCCTGGCCTTCTCGAACACCTCGAGGTAATACCCCCCAGAGGCCTTCTTCACCACCTCTTTGAAGTCCTCAAACTCTTTGAAAATAGTTATGGCTTCCTCCATGGTCGCCTCCATTTTCTTCTTAAGTTGCTCTGCTTCAGCTCGGGTGGCATCCCTCCTAAGGATCACATTCTCTAGCTTTTCCATCGCCTCAGTATTCACCATCTCCTCCTAGCCAAGCTAACCTTCAAATTTCATTTCTTTTCTGAAATTTTAGAAAGGGAATCCTATAGCTTTCTCACAAGGCTGCGACTCTCATCGAACTTCTTATGACATTCGATCAACTACTTATCAAGGTCAAGACAGCATCGAAATAACATGTTGAAATAAATACTCTACTGAAAAGGAAAAAAAACCAAGTCAGAAACACTCAGACTCAAGTAAAGAAAATTAAAAGAAGAAAAGAGTTAATACCTTAGAGGCCAGGTCCTCTGTCAATGAAACCAAAGCCTAAATAGGGTGCTCCCGAGCCACCTTGGCACTGGAGAACATAGATTTTGTAACCTTCAGCCCCCAGTTCATCCTAAAAATCTCCAGATGATCAACTTGAGGATGAGAAGATAAGGAATGAGGCTTGAAGGATAACGAAATAGTTGATGCCACGGTCCTTGGTGTAGAAGGAGGTGGTGGAGGGCTTAAGCCATCTACATCGATTGGAACAGGAGAAGGAACTCAAGTCCACCTTTCAGGAGCAACCCTCTTCTCGGAAGGTCGGCCAACTGCATCCCCTTCAGTAAGTTTTTTTCCCTCCCTCTTCGCCTTCTTTGCCTCCCTTTGAGCCTCCGTAATAGCATCCATATCTTTCAGCATATACAAGTATACATATAAATACGAATGCAAGTATAAGTATAAGTAGAATGAAAGAAAGCAAATGAATGAACAAGTATTGGACTCAAATTATACCATTATCAAAACTTCCCCCAATAACCTTAAGACAGATTCCGAGCTTCACCAACTCCTCATTATCATACAAAATGCCTATTTTTATAGGGGTTTCTATCATGTTTGCCACTGTGTCCAACTTCCACCTCAAAAGGTTTGACTTCCTGTTCAACCCTATACGGTCCATGCTCCATTTTAATTGGACTCCGAAGGGACTTTGACTTTGGACATAGGAAAAGTCTTCTTTCATTTTTTTTTTATAGAATATGGTTTCTTCTTCAATAACCTCTTCTTTGCGCTCGAGCTAATCACTTTTTAACCCCATTCTTTATGCTTGCTAACTATGAAAAGAGCTTTGAAGACATTGATACTCATCAACCCCTCAACTATTGAGCATACATAGATAAAAACCATCAACAAGCATACAACATTTGGCACCAGCTGATATAGAGCTATGCCATAATACTCTAGGACACGGCAGAAGAAGGGTGGAGAGAAATCTGAACCTTGACTTAAAGTTATGCTCATATACACACAATTCATAAGGACTTTCGCCTGAAAGGTCATCAGAGGCTCATTCTCCCACCCTTGCATTTCTAAGCCCAAATTCCTCAAGAATCTTATATTCAATCCTAAGGGCCTTAAAACTTTCATCCACTAAAACATTTGGCATGGTATTGGCCACAAGCATAAAATTCTCTCTCTTATCTTCGCCTATCTCATCTCGCAACTTGGTGAAGACATGATTACCTTTCGAGAACGATGTGTCATCTCTTCCCTCGTAAAGCACCATGGCACGAGAATCGGCCATGGCATCATCTACTTTATTCTCCAAGTCATCACTACTCCTACTTTTATAGCAGCTCTTACTCTCACTACTATCCCACTAGAACTAATAATACTACTATCCTTATCTCTATAGTCACCACTACCATCTCTACAGCTACCAGTACACATGATAAAGGAATAAAGGACTCACCAATCAATGACTCCAAGAAGAATGACTTTGAAGAAATCTAAGATCTCCAAATGCTCCACCAACTCCGAAGACTTCAAGCCCCGAGAGTGCTCTTAAAAATTTTCTTACTTACAAATGAGTAAAGTGAGGGCAAAAGGAAACTCTTACCCCCTTTATATAAGCACCTCAGCACAATAAACAAGAAAAATTAAATCACCATAGATGTAACGTCACATCTTTTCATATAATTGAGGGCATGCGTCGTTGCTTCGAAACCCAAGACCTAAGCCACGGTTTTGAAACCTAATACCTGTGCTCTATTTTTGAAACCCAAGACCTGTGCCGCCATTCAAAAACCTGAGACAATGATTTATCACATCCTCATTAAATACTTTCTTGATGATTCTTTAATGAGATACAAAGTCAAGTCTCCAACCCAAACGAATTAGAAATTCAGGCCCATCCATAGGGCCCAAAAGAATTACAAGCCATAGTCTTTTTAATAAACTAAACATACCAAAAATACTTAACTTAAGTCATATCTCCTCGAACTCAATCTCAAAACTTGGAGCCGTTTGACTAAGTGTTATCTTCTTCAGACTCCATCTCCAAACTCTGAGCAGTTTGATTTGGTATTATCTCATCGGACTCAATCTTTAAAATTCGATTAGTTTAATTAAGTGTCGTCTTCTCAGATTCCATCTCTAAACTCCAAGCAGTTTGACTAAGTGTCATCTCTTCGGACTCCATCTCCAAAATCCGAGCAGTTTGACTGAGTGTCATCTTATTAGATCCCATCTCCAAACTCCAAGCAATTTGAGTAGGTGTCATCTCCCTAGACTCTATTTTCAAACACCAAGCAGTTTGACTGGGTGTTATCTTCTCAAATTCTATCTCTAAACACCAAGTGGTTTGAATGAGTGTCATCTCATCGAATTCTATCTCCAAACTTTGAACAGTTTGATTGAGTGTCATATCCTCGGACCCCATCTTCAAACTCTGAGCAGTTTGACTGAGTGTCATCTCCTCGGACTCCATCTCCAAATCTAAGCCATTTGATTGGGTGTCATCTCCTCAAACTCCATCTCCAAACTCTGAACAGTTTGACTAAGTGTCATCTCCTCAAACCCCATCTTCAAAATCCAAGCAGTTTGACTTAGTGTCATCTCATCAGACTCCATCTCCAAACTCCAAGCAGTTTGACTAAGTGTCATCTCCTTGGAGCCCATCTCTAAAATCCGACCAATTTGATTGAGTGTCATCTTCTCGGACTCCATCTCCAAACTCCAAGTAGTTTAACTGAGTGTCATCTCCTCGGACTCTATTTCCAAAATCCAAGTAGTTTGATTAAGTGTCATCTCCTTGGACTCTATCTCCAAACTCCGAGTAGTATTACTGAGTGTTATCTTCTCGCACCCTATCTCTAAAAGTTCCAAGCATTTTGATAGGGCATCATCTCCTCAGAACCAATCTCCTAACCTTGAGTGTTTTGACTAAATGTCATCTCCTTGGACCAAAGTATCAAGTTCTGAACATCCAATTATCCCCTCGAAATCTATAGTTTATCATCTGAGTGTCTTAAACAAACCTAAAATAAAGACTCAATTCAACTTTCTCAAGCGTATAAATGCACTTAAGAAAGTGGGAGGCATCTGATGTAGGGAAATTTACCCTCCAATAGCACCAATACATATAGTGGATGATGAGGATAGAGAGGTCATCAAATAATCATGCAACCAAATAATGACATCTAGAAAAAAGGCACGGGAGTAATTTCATCATAAAACCGTGTGCACGTCCGTTCATACGCAATATTCCAAGGATCATGTCACTCTCCTCTAAAAAATAAATGATTACAACAACCAAAGGGGATTCCCTCACACATGGTATATATAAAGACCCCTAAGGTACATATTGTTCACTCACTATTCACTCTTTACACATTAACGCTGCTCTCTCTACTATTCTTCCTGATAGGAACACTTCGTGTTACGTTTTAATGCCTTTCCTACCCTATTTGGCTTTGTAATTTTCTTAACTTTGTTATTTTGAGCTTAGTTTCTTTTCTTAGTGTTTAGAAAGCTTGTGAACGTGGGAATGGTAAAATAAGGTGCTAAAATGAGTTTTCCTAGTTACTTTAGGAAATCTAAGTGGATTGAAAAAATAGTCTTATCATTCTAAGAAACTTCTCTAATTATGGAAACTTTCCTTATCTATTATTTTCTGATTTCTTTGTAGGGAATTTCCACCTTGGAATTATTTGGATGATGTGTCAAAACATAAGAGAATATTAGAGTCCATTAGTGACATGGGTATGTACAACCTAACATGGGCTTGCCCAACAAAAATCACATAATCTCTTGTCAACTAAGCAAGGTGCAAGGTCCAAGCCCAAAGTAGAGGAAGATTCGGATGCAACAGCTTACTGGGTTTAGGCCCATCATAACAGACCCAAACAATATCATTTTTGAGACTTTCTTAGGTCCAAATTGAAGTTCAAGACCTCATCTTTCCAGCCCAACAAGTTTCAGCTCATTTGGAGATGTGTGGAAGAAAAGATATGACCGTTTGAATTCTGCCAGTTGGGTCTTCCTGAAATTCTGAGATTGTATTCCTCTTTCTTACTTTTGGCCATTCCTTGATTCCTTGCATGTTTTAGGGATTGTTTCCTTGCATGTTTTAGGGATTGTCTCCTTGCATGTTTTAGGGATTGTTTCCTTGCATGTTTCATGGTTTGTTTTTAGTATTGTTTTCTTGCTTTTCCTAAGCTTAGAGGGTTGTTCTAAGCTCTATAAATAGGGTGCTTGTAAGCTGAAAGAGATCATCTTTTCTCTTGGAACCATCTCTACTCAAAATTTAAGAAGCAAAAGACTGAAACACTCCACCATTCCATCTCCAATTGTGAGCACATTACAACTTTTCCAAAATGTGTTCTCTTTCATCTATCATCATAGCCGTGAGGTTAATCACCATTAACATCTCAAGCTTCCTTGAGTGTGTTCAAGAAGTGTACCCCTTACGGCTATTCTTTTTAATTATTTCAGCCTTGGATTCTTATGTTGGAGATTATTGTTAATTTAATGAGTTGGTTAATTTTTAGATTTATTCTTTGATGTTTTTGAATTGTTCATGATATGTAGACATATGAATTCATGATCTTTATTACATATGTTGAATTTTCGGTTCTGTTATATTGAAAACTTTGATATTGCAAATTATTGAAGCCATAATCGCACTTTCGATCACCTAATTGATCTAGAGTACGATTTAAAGTGGTAAAAGCTATGAACAATAGCCAATGTTCTGGAAATTGAATGTTCTTTATCCATGGACTTTTTCATAGGAATAAGGAACACGTTATTGAATCATAATTCCTTTTGATCTTAATGATTTGTTTAAGTAATTGTAAGGATGCACTGAGTATTAACTTGATTGCTTAAACAAAATAACTAGCTGATGGACTTTTCCTAAGCTTAGTGATTATCTAAGAAGGAATTTATAAAGTGCATGATCTCTTTAGGCTTGCACTTTGATTCAATTCTGATATGTGATTGAGGCACGAATTCGTTGTCTACATTGAAACAATTTGATTAGTCGTTTAACAAACTTGATTTTCTGAATTGTGAGAGAAAATGATCAATTGTAAATAATTGTTCTTTAATTTCCTTAGTAAAATTAGTAAAAAGAAAAATCAGATCATGAAAACCCCCCAAATCTTGTGTAATATTAATAGATGTAGATTTATATTTGTTTATAAACTGCTAATTAAACCAAACAAATCATTTTTTATTATTTTTATGACTCTTTAGTATAGAGTACCCGCAATCCCCGGCCAATAACGATACCCTACTAATCACTTTACTACAATCTTCTGCAGGGTTTGTTGATGACCGAAATAAACGGTCTATCAAATGGCACCGTTGCCGGGGATTGCAAAATCCCTCTATTTTAGTGTCATTTAACTTGTTAATATTCTGCTTACTTGTAAAATTTGCATATAATATACCTTGTGTTTTACTTGATTGCAATTTTAGCATGTGACTTCCTTAAAACAATTTGTAACGTTTGTATGAAGAGAAGCTGATAATTATTTGTATTTCAAACTTTAACTTATATATTGATTCCTTTACTTTTGTTGTTTAGGTCCATGAATGTCAGCAGTCAGTGGAAAGACTCAAGAACTTGGAAAACGCTTGGCTTTACTAAAAGAAGTTGTACTTTCTACAAATCAACCCCCACCTCACCAAGTAGGGAGGCTAGAGTCGGAGAAGTCAGATAATTTTTCATATCACTTGTCAGACGAGGAAGAAAACATACCTGACTTAGAAAACGCAAGTAAGGAAGACGAAGTACCAATGGCTGAAACTATTAAGCAAATGTCTTCTTCAACTGATGGGGGAGCTGCACCAACTTGTATTACTTATCCAGAACTAGCAGTTGGCAAGATAGCTGAGTTCGAACTGAAGAGTGGGTTCTTGCACCATTTGCCCAAATTCCATGGGCTCACTAATGAAGATCCTCACAAACATCTCAAGGAGTTCCAGTTTATGTGTTCAAGTATGTGCCCACAGAATGCGGATCTCAACGTTTTGAAGCTGAAGTCATTCCCTTTTTCACTTGAAGATAGGGCAAAGACTTGGTTGTTTGATCTACCTTCAGGTTATATCAATATATGGGAGAAGCTAATGACTGCGTTTCTGACTAAGTACTTCCCTGCCTCAAGGATTACTGTCCTGAGGAAGCAGATAACTGGAATTGAGCAAAGGAAGGATGAGGCGTTTTATGCCTACTATGAGAGATTCTAGAGCTTAATTGCATCATGTCCTTCACACGGGATGAAGGAAGGGAATCTTTTCACTTACTTTTATGAGGGACTTCTCCCCCTTGAACATCAATTGTTAGATGCTGTTGCTGGAGGTTCTTTTATCGATAAGACACTTAAAGTTGCTAAGGAGTTGCTCGCCCAATGTGCTCTTAATTATCAACAATATGAGGGAGTGTTAAACTCCACGCGTGGGGTGAATGAGGTATCTTCTAACTTTGCTCTTGAGGAAAAAGTTAATAAAATGTCTACTCTTCTATCTCAGGTACTGAACGTGAATAGAGCCCAAGTACAACAAGTTGCTCATATCTATGGTGTATGCTGTACTCAAGGGCATCCAACTGACCAATGTCCCCAACTGATCAACAATGGAGGATGGGAATCTCTTAACACTGTTGGGTTTCAAGGTAATCAAGGCGGACAAAGGTACAACCCTTTCTCTAACACATATAACCCTGGGCTTTGAGATCACCCCAATTTTTGTTGGGCCAACAATGATAATGTTCAGAACCCTCAAGGTCAAGGGCAAGTGTTTCCATGCCCTCCAGGTTTGTTTATGAGGCCTCAGGTACCTCAAAACTTTGTCTCTAATCCTATTGTACCTACAAATTTTATTGCTTCTAATTATGATGAAATTTTAAAGTCCCTCGCTCAAGGGCAACAGAATTTAACTAATACTACCCAAGCTCTTGTTACAGGTCAACAGGCTCACATTAAGGATATTGCAAAGCTGAAAAAGCAATTGGGACAAGTGGTAAACTTCATGGGGAAGATAACGGATAGTGGAAAATTGCCTAGCAACACTGTTCCCAACCCAATTATCGAGCAACCTAAAGTTGTTACCACAAGGAGTGGCAAGACCCTTGTGGATATTCCTAAAACTCAGAAGAAAGCCAAAGTGACCCACGATGAGGAAGAGGACGTTGAGAGCACTAAGAAGGAAATGCAGAAAGATCCCGCCACCACAATGGCGAAAAATGATTAGTCCTCCATCATCTGAGAATGCTTTAAAACCTCAAGGTAACGAACAAAACCCTAAACACTCTTTTAATTCTAATCATTTTGCTCGTGTACCTTTTCCTAGTAGGTTTGCCAAAACCAAGAGAGATGAATCTGATCAGGCCATCTTGGAGATTTTTAAGAAAGTACAAGTCAATATACCTTTGATTGAGTGCTTGAAGCAAGTGCCAAGATATGCCAAGTTTCTGAAGGAGTTTTGCACTACAATGAGGCAGACTCATGAGAAAGAGGTGGTGAAGATGAATGAGATAGTCTCTGCTGTCATCCAAAGGAAATTACCACCAAAGCTTAAGGATCCAGAGAGTTTTTCTGCTCCTTATGTGATTGGTACGAACAAATTTGATAATGTCATGCTAGACTTAAGAGCTTCAATTAATGTGATGCCTTATAGTCTTTATGCTTCTTTAGAGCTAGGTGCACTTAAAAGTGATAATGTTGTTATCCAATTGGCTGATCGATCTAATAAGTATCCTAAAGGATATGTTGAAGATGTTCTTGTGCAATTGAATCAACTCATTTTTCCTGCAGACTTCTATGTCATTGATATGGAAGATTCGCCCCTAAATTCTACTCCATTGCTTTTAGGGCGCCCATTCATAAGAACTGCAAGAACAAAGATCAATGTTTATGAGGGAACTCTAACCATGGAATTTGATAATGAAGTTATACACTTCAACATCTTTGAAGCCATGAGCTTTGAAGTATCTGATGACAAAGAAAGAGGCCAAACCTAGACTGATTAGATGGGTGTTTTTGCTTCAAGAAATTGATTTGGAGATCTAGGACAAGAAGGGGAGTGAAAACTTGGTAGCTGACCATTTGAGCAGACTTGTTCATGAGGAAGACGTCCTACCCCTGCAAGAATCATTCCCAGATGAGCAGTTGTTTGGGATTGAGGTAAGTGAGCCTTGGTATGGTGATATTGTGAATTATTTAGTTACTAGGCAATTTTCTGACACTTTACCTCTTTCTAATAAAGAAAAGCTTAAGCATATGGCTAGGCATTACATATGGGATGAACCTTATTTGTGGAAGCATTGTAGTGATCAAATCATTAGGAGGTGTATCCCTGAATCTGAGCATAAATCGATACTTGCCTTTTATCTTTCTGAGTCTTATGGTGGACACTTTGGTGCACGTAGGACAGCCCGTAAGGTATTAGATTGTGGTTTCTTCTGGCTTTATATTTTTAAGGATGCATACTTGTATTGTATGACTTGTGACAAGTGCCAGAGGACAGGTAACTTAGGCTCTAGGGATCATATGCCCATGGCCCATATTATAACTGTTGAGATTTTCGATGTTTGGGGCATTGATTTCATGGGGCTGTTTCCTTCATCTAACGAGTTTCTTTACATTCTTTTGGCTGTTGATTATATGTCTGAGTGGGTGGAGGCTAAGGCCACCAGAACTAATGATTCTAAAGTTGTTGCAGATTTCTTGAGATCTAACATATTTACTAGGTTTGGAATGCCTCGTGTGATTATTAGTGATGGTGGATTACATTTCTACAACCGTACAATTGAGGCCCTGCTTAAGAAGTACAAGGTAACTCATAAGGTGGCAACACCTTATCATCCTCAGACGAGTGGACAAGCAGAGGTCTCAAATCATGAGATTAAGGGGATTTTGGAGAAAACCGTGGGCCCTACAAGCAAGGATTGGAGCAAAAGACTTGATGATGCACTTTGGACTTATAGGACAGCTTACAAGACGCCAATTGGGATGTCTCCATTCAGACTTGTCTATGGTAAGGCGTATCAGTTACCAGTTGAGCTTGAGCATAGGGCATGGTGGGCTATTAAATCTTTCAACGTGGACATTGATAAGGCTGGTTTACATAGAAAACTCCAACTGAATGAACTTGAGGAAATCAAAAACGAGGCATATGATAGTGCATGGATCTACAAGAAGAAAACTAGAGCTTTTCATGATAAGATTATCTGTGGCAAGGCCTTTGTTGTGGGCCAAAAAGTTCTTCTCTTCCATTCTAGACTTAAACTTTTTCCTGGTAAGTTATGTTCTAGATGGGTTGGTCCATTCATTGTCACTAATATTTTTCCTCATAGTGTTATGCAGATAAAAAGTGAAAAAACTGAAAATGAATTCAAGGTGAATGGTCATCGCTTAAAGCCTTACTATGAGGCTTTTGAGGAGCACACTATGGAGGATGTACCCCTCCTAGAAGCGCCACTCACAAAGGACTAAAAACGAGGTACAAAGTCTAGGCTGAAAGACTGTAAACATTAAAACGCTGCTTGGGAGGCAACCCAATTCAACAGAAGCTGTGGAGGAGCCATCAACACAGATTTGCATTCTCTTTCTATCTTCCATTTACTTTGGTTGATCTTTATATGTTATTTGTTTTGTGTGATTTTTGTAATACCTTGCCCATGTTTATATTCTATATTACATGCTTATTCTGATATACAGTGAGGACAATGTAGGATTTAAGTGTGGGGGAGGGATTTACATCTTTTTTAGTCATATTGTTGCTTTTTAGGACCCCTTCCAACTTAATGATGAAATTGATTCTTTAGATAGATATTTAAAAAAAAAAAAAAGTTTAAGCATACTTTTAAAGATAAAACAATAAATGGAGTTAATTTGCTTATACTGTAGTCATACTTGGAAATTTTGATGCACATTAGCCTTGATTTGAGTAATTTGTTGTCTTAGAGTGAAGTATTGAGACATATTGAATGATACTTGCATAATCCCGCAATATTTGTGAGTTTTTCGAGCCTTATAATTGATTCATTATGCATATCAATTCAAATTCTCTTCTGAGTGCATCTTGTGAATATAATATTTTCTAGAACTTGCTTTTAAATTGCTTAAGACGATCGTACATGTTCAGATTTAGAGAAGACGGAGGCAAATTAGGATTTTACCACCATGACTAAATGGCCTTTATCATGATCGTGATTTGACCCCTAGATAGCCTTTTGAGCCAGAATTAGCCTATTTTCTTCATTAACCCACATTCATTTACCCTTACGAACTTAAACACTTTACCTACCCTTTTTCCTTGGAACTAGTGAGCTTGGATCTTGTTTATGTTGATTTGTAACATGGAGATGGTGGAAAAGCATAAGTGTGGGGGAATTTCATGTGGTTTTAAGATGGTTGTTTCGAAAAAAAATGAAAAAAAAGAGATAAAAGGAGTAGTAAAAAAAAAAGTGTTGTGATTCAAAGAATACAAGTTCTGAAGAATTGGGAGCATTATGAGTCTTTAAAGCAAGTTGAAAGCTAAAGTGATTAAATCTGCCCTATTGTGATGGAAACGTGGTACTTAATAATGATGATCTATTTATGACGTTATTGAATGCTTTCTAGTTCTAAGGAAATTTTGTGGCATCCTTTCTCTTATTTCTTATGAAACCTTGACCCCTTAGCCCCATTACAACATTTTCAAAGACCTCTTAATCCTTTGATGTTCTGTTTTTGATGTGGAGAGTGGGTGCACAAGCAAGTTTATGGTTTAAACTGTTTTCACAAGTGATTGAGTGATTAGTATAGCTAGCACCACATTTAAATGAGTGAAAACCAGAGTGATGCATTGTGAGAAGTAAAATTTGATACTATTTGTGCATTAACTCGAGGGTGGCATAATACACTTACTCTTGGCTGATTATTCACACACACACTCAAAGTACGAATACTATATAATCTTAATAACTCTGTGGCTTGTTTTTGAGGTAAACTTGTGCTCTCGATACTTTATTATGCCATATTACCTAAGGGATCTCTGAGATATAAGTTAGAAGGATTAGAGTCATTTAATTTGTGTTATGTCATTGTGGTGTCATTTAGTTTCTGCCATTTCTCTTGAGATGGTTACATACTATTTTGTTTTGCTAAGGGACTAGCCAAAGCTAAGTGTGGGGGAATTTGATAGGGACACTTTGTGTTACGTTTTTAATGCCTTTCCTACCCTATTTGGCTTTGTAATTTTCTTAACTTTGTTATTTTTAGCTTAGTTTCTTTTCTTAGTATTTAGAAAGCTTGTGAACGTAGGAATGGTAAAATAAAGTGCTAAAATGAGTTTTCCTAGTTACTTTAGGAAATCTAAGTGGATTGAAAAAATAGTCTTATCATTCTAAGAAACTTTTCTAATTTTGGAAACTTTCCTTATCTATTATTTTTTGATTTCTTTGTAGAGAATTTCCACCTTGGAATTATTTGGATGATGTATCAAAACACAAGAGAATATTAGAGTCCATTAGTGACATGGGTATGTCCAACCTAACGTGGGCTTGCCCAACAAAAATCACATAATCTCTTGTCAACTAAGTAAGGTGCAAGGTCCAAGCCCAAAGTGGAGGAAGATTTGGATGCAACAGCCTACTGGGTTTAGGCCCATCATAACAGGCCCAAACAATATCATTTTTGAGACTTTCTTAGGTCCAAATTGAAGTTCAAGACCTCATATTTCCAATCCAACAAGTTTCAGCTCATTTGGAGATATGTGGAAGAAGATATGACCATTTGAATTCTGCCAGTTGGGTCCTCTTGAAATTTCGGGATTGTATTCCTCTTTCTTACTTTTGGCCATTCCTTGATTCCTTGCATATTTTAGGGATTGTTTCCTTGCATGTTTTAGGGATTGTCTCCTTGCATGTTTTAGGGATTATTTCCTTTCATGTTTCATGGCTTGTTTTTAGCATTGTTTTCTTGTTTTTCCTAAGCTTAGAGGGTTGTTCTAAGCTCTATAAATAGGTTTTTTGTAAGCTGAAAGATATCATCTTTTCTCTTGGAACCATCTCTACTCAAAAATCAAGAAGCAAAAGGTTGAAACACTCCACCATTCCATCTCCAATTGTGAGCACATTAGGACTGTTCCAAAATGTGTTCTCCTTCATCTATCATCATAGCCGTGAGGTTCATCACCATTAACATCTCAAGCTTCCTTGAGTGTGTTCATGAAGTGTACCTCTTACGGCTGTTTTTTTTTAATTATTTCAGTCTTGGATTCTTATGTTGGAGATTATTGTTAATTCAATGAGTTGGTTAACTTTTAGATTTATTCTTTGATGTTTTTGAATTGTTCATGATATATAGACATATGAATTTATGATCTTTATTACATATGTTGAATTTTCTGTTCTGTTATATTGAAAATTTTGATATTGCAAATCATTGAAGCCATAATCGCACTTTCGATCACCTAATTGATCTGGAGTACGATTTAAAGTGGTAAAATCTATGAATAATAGCCAATGTTCTGGAAATTGCATGTTCTTTATCCATGGACTTTTTCATAGGAATAAGGAACATGTTTTTGAATCATAATTCCTTTTGATCTTAATGATTTGTTTAAGTAATTGTAAGGATGCACTGAGTATTGACTTGATTGCTTAAACAAAATAACTAGCTGATGGACTTTTCCTATGCTTAGTGATTATCTAAGAAGGAATTTATAAAGTGCATGATCTCTTTAGGCTTGCACTTTGATTCAATTCTGATATGTGATTGAGGCACGAATTCGTTGTCTACATTGAAACAATTTGATTAATCATTTAACAAACTTGATTTTCTGAATTGTGAGAGAAAATGATCAATTGTAAATAATTGTTCTTTAATTTCCTTAGTAAAATTAGTAAAAAGAAAAATAAGATCATGAAAACCCCCCTAATCTTGTGTAATGTTAATAGATGTAGATTTATATTTGTTTATAAACTGCTAATTAAACCAACCAAATCATTTTTTATTATTTTTATGACTCTTTAGTATAGAGTACCCGCAATCCCCGGCCAATAATGATACCCTACTAATCACTTTACTACAATCTTCTGCAGGGTTTGTTGATGACCAAAATAAACGGTCTATCACTTCCCTTTTATCACCTATAATAAAAGGCTAACTTAGGCATCGGAGAGTCTCCGGAGGCACCAACCCCCTCTTTCCCTCCAGCGACCTTTAGATTACCGTCGTCTATTTCATGTGTGCAAATTAAGTGTTCCACCCCCATCACTCAGTGGTAGATTATTGGCATCAACAGGTCCCTTGGTTCTTTTAACTATTTTGTGGAGAAAGAATATCATCTTATTTATTTATTTACGATTTTATCTATAAGTGAATTTTAAGCTAATGAAAAATGTGATAATGCATATGTATTGCAGCTTATAAGATATTGGAATAGGAATGGGAATGGGAATTGGGAAAGATATACTTGAGGCGAAAAGAACATTACTTTCACAAAATGTCAAAGGATACAAATAATGTGAAGAAAAAAATGTCATTTTCCATGTGGTTTAGTTCTTGCGTTCCTTTGGTTAAACATCTTGATTGTTCATGGGTCGATTGAGTTATCTTCCGGGCGTAAGTATACATAAGACCAGGGTTATATTTAGTATCATGAATAATTGATGATAGATTGGTTATCTTAGACGTTTAGTATCATGAATATTTGAATCTTATTATTTATTTGAGATTGTAATGTTGGAATCGGTACCATTTGGTCTAGTTGTAGTTTTAGTTTTTGGCTGTGAAAATAGTTTTTGAAGTAGACTTTGGTAAAACAATGGTGGAGCTAAAAAGTATTTAATGTTTGGTAAAACAATTTTATTGTTTAGTGTTTGATAAAACAATTGTTAGACCAGTTTATTTATAAAATTGAGTGTGCTTTTAGCAAAAAAACTCAGCTTCTTAGAAATAATTTTCTCAGCTTTTGATTATTTTCATAAATTGTGCTGTTAGGCTTAATTTATGTTTATTGAAAACATAAATCATCTTAAAAACTCTACCTAACGGTAAAATTTTCTTGTTTAGGAACTTATATCTTGACGCATCATGTGGCATTTAGCAAGCTAGATTTGGACTTGTTTTACTAGGAAAAATTGAAATGGAACTGTGGAACTTGCTTTAGAAACTTTTGATGTAGAGGATGGATAATCAAGTTAAAGGAATTTTAAGAAAATGTGATAAAGAAGTGGGTAGATGATGGACAAAATAAAGGTACTCTTTAGAGGTGGAGATGGATAATGGGTGGGTCAAACTAAGTGCGAGCAATCTGTTACGAGTCAAACGGGTACGGGTAAAAACACTCTATTTTAAATGAGTCAATTTTTTTACAACCAAACTCAACATAATCTTTCACGGGTGAACCCATGTGCGATTCACTAAAAAAAATCGTAATATTAAATAAAACAATATAAAATTATAAATTCATATTCTTAGTACTATAAACATTTGTTAGCAACATATTTTTCTCATAGAGATTTAAATTATTGAATCAATTGAAGCTTTCTTATAAAGACACTAGAAACACTATGAAACTATACTTTTCTACCTAATTACCAAATCAAAGATGATTACTAATACTGAGATAGTCAAAGATATCAAACAAAAAAGCATGATATGCATTTTTTCTAACACATTTTCATTACAAATTTGAGATCTTAATTATAAATTCTTTCCAATTGAAATTTTTCGGAGACTCAAATTTCTTTCTAGATTAACAGGTTACAAATATTCAACAAATCACAAATATTAGTCATCCCATCTAGTAGTAAAATATATGATATATGTAAGTTTTGGTACAGATATGGGTAACCCGCAAGCAAATTTAACCCGATCCGCAATTTCACGAGTATGGATAAAAATACTCACTTTTTAATGGGTTATTAACCTTAAACTCATACCCATATTTTAACGAATGAATTCAATAGGTCTAATAGATACCAGTCAAAATTCTCACCTCTAGCATTCCTTGTTTGATTAAGGTGGATAAGTTATGGAAATGGAATCATCTTTTCACATTCAGAGGGAGAGAGAAAAAATACGCGAGGATACTTTTTGGGCTTTATATGAAATTTTGTGTTTAGGGTTTGACCCGCTTTCTATTTTGGTTATTGAGCTTCAAAATCTTGTGATTTAGTCATTTACGTTAAATTTCAGTATCAATGTAGTCCTTCTGTCAATTGTTGCCGTGAGAGTCCACCTAGGATGCTAATCTGGCTAAAAATGTTAAAAGATTACCGGTAGCTTATTCGAGCCGAGTCTGAGTGTGGATAAGCTGTCAATCAACCCTGTTATCCATACGAAATATGTACTCGTATACAAAATCTTACCTTTCTTTCTTGTTCCACAAAACCCTGAAATCCTCTTCTTCCTCACCGAGAAATCTAACACCCATTTTTCCTCCACATAGTCGTCAACCCCCAAACACTCTCAGGTTCTTCTTCCCCACCAACAAAGCAGAACTCTCAAGCTCTCATATCTCTCGTACTATCTTTGAGAAATCACCAAAAAAATTAATCTCTCTCTTGCGATCCTCAAACTTCTTGAAAGAAACCCCTATTTGCTGCTTTAGGAATTTATTTGACCCATTTTGGGCGGCTCTAGCTCTAACGATAGAAAAGTGAATTATCTCTAATTATTTGAATTTATTGTGAGAGAAAAGAATTCTTCTCAACATATTTATGGTTTGCTGCTTCTTTCTTCTCTTTAACGTTTACATAGATTTTGTTTTGGTAAACAAAGAAAGATTTGTTACAGGGTAAAAAGGGAAAAAATGAAAAAGAGGAAATATAAAGGGGAAAAGAGGTTTTGTCGGTTTTTTTTCCTTCTGAATATTTCATTGAATTTTTTTCCGACTTCTAGAAAAAATTATTAATTAAAAATATTTTCTTCTCCAAACTAATTGTGAGCTTTTCTATTTCTACTCGGGGGAACCACTGATTCTCCTTTTCTTCCCTAACTTGTAAGTTTTCTTTTATTCGGTTAAAAAATTATGCTCTAGATGTTTCTAACATATATTTAAATGCTGAGAAAATACAAGAGAAATACAAAAAAAGAAGAAGGAAAGTTGAACTTGAAATGAATTCTTTTGTTTATCTTTTTCTCTCTTCCTCTCTAGCTCACTCAATTTGAGATTCTGGGTATTTTAATCATCGACTATTTTGGTGTTATTTAGGTGCTTCATTCTTGTTCGTATCAAATTCATCTAAGTTAAGGTTGTTACTTCATGATTTTTAGGTAATAAAGAATGTTTTGATTCTCTTTTGTTGAATTATGTACTCAAAGAATGTTCATAGTGTTTTCGGTGTTTTGTTTTTATTAAATTACTCCAATTGGGGTAATTTTTCAATATGGTTCTTTGCTATTGATTACTCTTTGATAATTTTGAATTGATAATATCTGTTTAGAACTGTTTTGATATTTGATTTATTTGAACTCAATCAAATTTGGTTTATTTTATATGGGGTTTTCCATCAAAATGAAATGATTTTTTTGCTGTTTAATGCACAGCTTTATTAGTCCTATGGGGTAGTATTAATGGGAAAAAGTATAAAAATAGTCTTACTCTGAGCAACAAAGGTTTTTATTAGGTCATTAATGATTTTGGTAGACTCATTTTCCACTCACAAATGTCATATCAACATCCTAGGTGAACTTTCACAATAAAAATTGATGAAAAATGAGACGGAAAGAATAAATTGATATATAATTTTAACCATAAGATTTTGAAATCCAAATATCAAAATAAAAAACGGATTACACTCTAAGGACCAAACTGCATGTTAAGCATGCTTTTTTACACAGATGATATGGGAATGCTGTGTGGTGTCGTTGTTGTCCACTTGCCACTACTAGTAATACTGGGTGTCTGTCACTGTTACCATGTCGATTTTCTCCACCTCCTTCGCAATTTCAGTGCTTTCGACTTTCAACTTTCAACTTTCCTTCAATTCTTTTGCTTTTTATTTTATTTTTTTCTTAGGGAAACACATCCTTATCTTGAGATGATTGATTTTAGAGCAAAATATATTGCACTATCGTACATATTTATGTATTGTACAGTCATAAAAAATTTAATTTTGTCATTAACAGAAAATAAAATCTCACTCTAGTTTGAGATCTTAAACTATAAAACTTGTTTTTAATCTAAAGCACTTGTTTTATTTGATCTATTCACTTAAAATCTGATTTGTGGTTTGTGAAATATTTTATTTGATCGATTCCTTCATTTAAGGAATTAATGAAGCTTTTTTTTAAAAAAAAATTCAAATAAATTCTTAATGATTTATAATGTAAAGTCAATCCATTTAGCCATATATTATTAGATTATATGATAACAATTTTAATATAGAGTGAATAGGAATCAAATTAATTTCTTAATTTTTTTATAATGCGAAATAAACCAAATTAACCATGTTTTTAATATACCAAATAAATAAATTCTTTAAAATTGAAGACAAGTTTTATAGTTTAAAAAATCAAATAGAAATAAGATTTTTATCATCGTACACATCAACAACTGCATAAATAACTTGAATTTGCTCTTCAAATGGAAGTGGTGTATATTGTAGTTGTTCGGGATGACAAGGATTTTGAAGACATTAACATGCATTGACTAACACTCATTTTACCAAAGGTGCTATTAATAATTTTGAAGACTAAATGAGCCATTGGGTCATAAATAACATCTTTTGTAATCTTCCAAAACCATATGGTAGTACAGTGTATTTTGTTATTGATTTTAATTTTCACAGTTTCTTGCAGTACTCTTTGTTAGTTTGTACTCCCTTCTTCTATTTGGTATTTAAAATGACATAGCTATGAAACTGGTAATGGAAAGTGTCTTTTGTTGTTCAAGCTTTAAAGGCTCCGTTTGAACAAAAGAGTGTTACTGAGCTCGAATTGAATCTAAGATTCATATTTGGATTTGGCTCAATGGGTATTCAAAAGGTTCAGAAAAAGTTAAGCATGAGTTTGAGCCAATCTTGAGCTTTTTGAATTTGAGATTGACTTAACGAGCACAATTAAGTTTAATAATAAAATTATAATTATATTTTTTTATTTTAAACTATTAAATAAAAATATTATAAAAACTCACAATATTTATGAGATCCGAATATTTGTTTTATTATTCATACAAAACCCACGTATACAAAAACCAACAATATTATCATAATTCATTTAGAGTGATATATATATATATATATATATATTGAAATTTTATAATTTTAAAGTCACAACCATAATCATTAAGTTAAAACTTCTCCACTATTTGTTAAAGAAAGCTGAAATTATAAAACGTGGAATTTGAGTATTAAATACTTTTTTTTTTTATAAAGCAAGATAACAATATAAAAATAAATAAAAAAAAAAAAACAACATCATCAACATCCCTCTCTGCAGTCCCGACCCTCGTTTAGCTAGAAAGTTCGCGCAAAAGTTCCCTTCGCTGTAACAATGTTGAAGAACACAACTCCAATCCCTTGCTGATAGCTGCTTGCAATATATCAGTAGTGTTCCTTTAGGATCCTGAGAAATATCTGCAGCATTGACAAGATGAATCACCACCTGAGCATCCACTTCACAAACCATGTTCCTATACCCCAACTACCAACTCTCAAGCCAGTATAAGCCCCGTTTTCAGACCCTCAAACTCCACCGTGGTGTTGGAACAAACACCAAAAACCAACCGTGAAGCCCGCTATCCAAATGCCCAGATTATTTCTGATCAAACCCCAGCACCATCCCTCCTCGGACTGAAATAATTAACTAAAAATATTAGTTGTGGTGATTGGCATAATACATATTACTAGCAAAAACTAGTTTGAGTAGCACTTGCAATTTTGTTTCATAATTATTCATTAATTATGATAATAAAAACTATTGTTATAAAAAGTTTTTTTTATAAGATGTTATAAAAAGATTCAAATCGATTAAAACATGAAATAAGGACATTTGTGGATGCCAAAAATCTACTAGATGAGCTCACGGACCCTACGCACATGAAAGACATGTAAACTAGAAGATCTCCTGGGATTGTTCCCCGAAAGACTCTCTGATTCTCAAGTCAGTAATCT
Organism: Bretschneidera sinensis; assembly: GCA_023935145.1. Classification (NCBI taxonomy): domain Eukaryota; kingdom Viridiplantae; phylum Streptophyta; class Magnoliopsida; order Brassicales; family Akaniaceae; genus Bretschneidera; species Bretschneidera sinensis. Next base: position 57,475,435 of record CM043700.1, on the reverse strand, counting down.
GAAAGAATAATAAGAGAATAATAAAAGCTGAAAAACTGTATAATTTTAACTTATGTTTGTGTACCTTTAATAATAAGAATCCCTTTATATAGTGTTTTGGAGCAGAGTCCAATTAGGAGAGTGATTGATCAATAACTTTTATAATATGAAAAAAATTCCTGTAAATAAGATTGAAGTTATCCATAAGCTATAATATTTTATCCATAGGTTATATTTGTTTAAATAATAGTTTATCCATAAGCTAGAGTATCGTAGTAGTACTAGGATATTGGTGTGAAATTATCATTATGCCCTTAAAGGGTGCCATGTGTCATTAAGCTATTTGACGGAAAATTTTCCCCTACATTAGATGCCCCCAACTTCCTTGAGTGTAGTTATGTAGTTGAGGAAGAAGTTTATGAAATTCTTGATTTGGCGGGGGTCTGTACTTAGCACGTTATGCTCAGCGTGTAGTGGCCGAGGCTTGAGGCAGGGTACCTGGAATGATGAAGCCAAGGCTTAATGCATCATGCTCGGCGTGCTGTGGCCAAGGCTTGAGGTGGTTAGCATGATGAAACCAAGGCTTAATATGTCATGCTCGGCGTGCTATGGCCGAGACTTGAGGTGCTTGGCATGATGAAGCCAAGGCTTAAGGCGTCGTGGTTGGCGTGCTGTGGCCGAGGCTTTGGACTCTTGGCATAATATAACTAAGGCTTGGTATGTCGTGCTCGACGTTCGGTGACCGAAGCTTGAAGTGCTTGGCATAAGGTAGCCAAGGCTTAAGGTATCGTGCTCGGCATGCCGTGGCCGAGGATTGGGGTGCTTGGAATGATGTAGCCAAGGCTTGGTGTGTCATGCTTAGCATTCGACCACCGAGGCTTAAAGTGCTTAGCATGAGGTAGCCAAGGCTTAATGTTTTATGCTCGATGTACGGTAACCGAGGCTTGAGGTACTTGGCATGATGTAGCCAAGGCTTTGTATGTCATTCTCGATGTTTAGCGGCCGAGGCTTGAAGTGTTTGACATGAGGTAGCCAAGGATTTATGTGTCATGCTTAGTGTGTGGTAGCTGAGGCTTGAGGTGCTTGGCATGATGTATCCAATGCTTGGTATGTCATGCTCGGTGTTCGGCAGTCGAGGCTTGAAGTGCTTGGCATGAGGTAGCCAAGGCTTAATGTGTCATGCTCGGTGTGCAGTAGCTGAGGCTTGAAGTGCTTGGTATGATGTAACCAAGGCTTGTTTGGGGTGACTTTTTTCTATGTAATGAAGTTCAAATCAAGTTTGACATTGTTTGGGTATTCGGGTACTTAAGAAGGCAAAGAATAGAAACTCGAACTTGTTCGAGCAATGAGAGGGATAATGCAGGGCCACCCTTTGAATCTCTCGTGCTTGAGGATGATTAATAGCTAGGCACTACCTTCTCGAGAGAGAAAATTTGAATTCCGATGAGGCCTAACAACTTAGTGCTGCCCCCTCAAAAAGGAGAATGATAAGTCTATAGGGCTCAATCTTGAGCTAAGTTCCTCGAAGCGAGGTGAGTAATGAATCCGAGTGATACGGACTTAAGTTACCTCGAAGTGAGGTATGTAATGAGTTCGAGTGATACGGATATGTAATGAGTCTGAGTGTTATGAACTTGAGCAGAGTGTCTCAAAGCAAGGTATCTAACGAGTCTGAGTGATACGAACTTCAAAATTATTGTGAACTCCAAAAAGTTTAAAAGATAAGTTCGAGAGACTCAACTTGGGATGAACTTCTCAGAGTTGTGGAGACAGGTCTGAGAAGAATGCTATGGATTTAACTCCTTGGAATCTTTGAGATAGGTCCGAGGAGAATGACATGGATCAAACTCCCTAGAATCATTGAGACAAGCCCGATGAGGATACGATGGATTGAACTCCTCGGAATCTTGGAGACAGGTCCGAGGAGGATGCCATGGATTGAACTCCTGGGAATTGTGAAGACAGGTCCGAAGAGGACGCTATGGATCAAACTCTTCAAAATAGTGGAGACAAGCCCGAGGAGGATGTTATGGATCAAACTCCTCGGAATCTTGGAGACACATCCGAGGAGGATACTATAGATCGAAATCCTCAAAATCGTGGAAACAAATCTGAGGAGAATGCTATGGATTGAACTCCTCAGAATCACGGAGATAGGTCTGAGGAAGATACTGCAAATCGAACTCCTCAAAAACGTGGAGACATGTCCAAGGAGAATGACATGGATCAAACTCTTTGGAGTTGATGGAGAAACTGAATTGAGTTTGAAGTAGCTCAGGACTACGTCTTCGGAGTTGATAGAGATATTAGACTGAGGTCGAAGTAGCTGGGGGCTACCTCCTCGAAGTCAATAAAAAAACTGGAATAAGGTCGAAGCAACTCGAGGTTACCTCCTTGGAGCTGATGTAGAAACAGGTTTAAGACAAAAGTAACTCAGGGATACCTCCTCAGAGCTGATGGATAAACTAGAATGAGGTCGAGGTAGCTCGAGGGTACTTTCTCAAAGTTGATGAAGAAACTGAGCTAAGGCCGAAGTAGCTCGGGGCTATCTCCTCAAAGTTGATGAAGAAATTGAGCTAAGACCGAGGTAGCTTGGGGCTCCCTCCTCAGAGTTGATGGAGAAACTGGACTGAGGCCGAAGAAACTTGGGGCTACCTCCTTATAGCTAATGGAAAAATTGGTTTGAGGCTAAAGTAGCTTGGAGCTACCTCTTCAAAGCTGATGGAGAAACTAAGCTGAGGCTAAAGTAGCTCAGAGCTACCTCCTCATAGCTGATAGAGAAACTGAGTTAAGGTCTAAATAGCTCAAGGTTACCTCCTCAGAGTTGCTAGAGAAACTAAGCTGAGACCGAAGTAGCTCAGGTCTACCTTCTCAGAGATGATGGAAAAAATAGACCGAGGTCGAAGTAGCTTGACACTACCTCCTAAGAGTTGATGGAGAAACTGAGTTAATGTCGAAGTGGCTCGGGGCTACTTCCTTATTGCTGATGGAGAAACTGAGCAGAGATTGAAGTAGCTCGGGACTACCTCCTCAAAGCTGATGGAGAAATTGAGTTGGGGCCGAAGTAGCTTGGGGCTACTTAATCAAAGCTGATAGAGAAACTAAACTGAGGCCGAAGTACCTTGGGGCTACCTCATCATAGCTGATGGAGAAATTGAGCTGAGGCCGAAGTAGCTCAGGGTTACATCTTCATAGCTAATGCGAAAACTGAGCTGAGACTGAAGTAGCTCGGGGCTACCTCCTTAGAGTTCATGGAGAAACTGAGCTGAGTTCGAAATAGCTAGGGGCTACCTCCTCAAAGCTAATGGAGAAATTGAGCTGAGGTCGAAGTAGCTTGTGGCTACTTCCTTATATCTGATGGAGAAACTAAGCTGGGGATGAAGTAGCTTGAGGCTACATCCTCCAAGTTGAAGGAGAAACTGAGTTGAGGCTAAAGTAGCTCAAGGCTACCTCCTTAGAGCTGATGGAGAAACTGAGCTTAGGTCGAAGTAGCTCGGGGCTATCTCCTCATAGCTGATGAAGAAACTAAGTTGAGGCCAAAGTAGCTTGGGGATACCTCCTGAGAGTTGATGGAGAAAAGAAGCTAAGGCCAAAGTAGCTCGGAGCTACCTCCTCAGAGCCGATGTAGAAACTGAACTGAGGCTGAAGTATCTCAAGGTTAACTCATAAGATTTTATGGAGAAACTGAATTGAGACCGAAGTAGCTCGGGACTACCTTCTCATAGCTAATGAAGAAACTAAGTTGAGGCTGAAGTATTTCATAGCTACCTCCTCATAGCTGAAGGAGAAACTGAGCTGAGGCTGAAGTAGCTCGAGGCTACCTCATCATAGCTTATGGAAAAATTGAGCTGAGGTCGAAGTAGCTCGGGGCTACCTCTTCATAGTTGATGGAGAAACTGAGGTGAGGTCGAAGTATCTCGGGGCTACCTCCTTAAATTTGATGGAGAAACTAAGTTGAGGTTGGGCTACCTCCTCAAAGCTGATGGAGAAACTGAGCTGAGACTAAAGTAGCTCGTGGCTACCTCCTCATAGCTGATGGAGAAACTAAGCTGAGGTCGAAGTAGCTCGGGGTTGCCTCCTCATAGCTGATGAAAAAACTGAGTTGAGTGCGAAGTAACTCTAGGCTACCTCCTAAGAGTTGATAGAGAAACTGAGCTAAGGTCGAAGTAGCTCGGGGCTACCTCCTCAGAGTTGATGGAGAAACTGGACTGAGGTCGAAGTAGCTTGGGGCTACCTCTTCAGAGTTGGTGGATAAACTGAGCTGAGGTCGAAGTAGCTCGGGGCTACCTCCTCGGAGCTGAATGGGCTAAGGATTCTGAAGAGGATGGAAGCTCGGGACTGTCTCATCGGAGCTAAAATGAACTGAGGTGTCCGAATGTTTTTTAGTTTGTGTCCCATCTTCTGGAGTGCTTCATTCCGCTATTTCTGTCTTCTATTATCCAAGGCCCAAGTGTTCTGAACCTTTTAGGCTGAGGCTTCTTTAAGTTTTGTGTAGGTAGGCTTGCTGGTTTAAATATAGCTATGGGCGTTTGGCCCAAGAGATTTATGGAGGCCATTTAAGGGGCTGAAACTTGTGAGATTGGTCCCATTGGCTAGGTTAAGACTTGTGAGCTTGGGCACATTGGCTAGGCTAAGGCTTTGAACGACATCGTGGAAGAACATCTCTCGTCTGAAGCTATGACGGTCGAACGAGAATCTGCTGGAATAATAGCCATGGAGGATTTCAAGACCTCTAAGGATTTTTTGACCACAATCGCCACTAAAGGAGGAAAATACTACTTCAATGACTTTGAGGATGCCACATGCAAGGTGATTTAGGCCTACATTGATCAGGACTTTTCGGTGATCGAACTTTCTGAGGATGAGTCCACTGCGGTGGCTGGAGATGGCCAAGCCATGGAAGTGAAGGACGAGGCCAAGACCAAGGCGAGGGAAGCTGAGGAGGTTGAGGAGAATGTTGACATAGTGGGGGATGAGGAGTGGATACTCATCCTTCTTTCCTTTCTTTTTATTTTATATATGTTGGGCCAATAATGCCTTATTTTTGTTAAAAATTCTAAGTAATGGAATAGGCATGGGCCCTTTGCATTTATGATGTTTTTGGCTTCCTCACTTTTGTGTTGTGAAGAGTTTAGAATTTCGATAATGTTTGAGGAGATCCGAGGGAGGATGAATCTTGAGGCTCCCTCTTCGACCTTTGAGCAAGTAAACGCTCTAAGGGAGGAAAGAGCTCGAGGGCCTTCCCTCGATAAAGATAAGGCATCCATGGACTCAGGGCCCTGGCTTGGTAAAGATAAGGTGTCCAAGGACTCGGGGCCTTGGGCTTGGTAAAGATAAGCCGTTCAGAGACTCAGGATCTTAGGTTTGGCGAAGATAAGGCGTCCAGAGACTCGGGGCCCTAGGCTTGGTAAGGAAGAAACGTCCAAGAACTCGGGGTCCTGGGTTTGATAAAGATAAGGCATCCAGGGACTCGGGGCCTTGGGCTTGGTAAGGAGGAGACGTCTAGGGAATTGGGGCCCTAGGCTCAGACTTCTTGGGGAAAATGATCGAGGGTCATAGAGACTCGGGGTCCTCCCCTCGGAATTTGCTCGACAGTTTTCCTTAGACTTTTGATAATGCTTTACATTTGGTCTATTTTTACAAAGTTCAATGGAGTAATGAGCTCTCTTTGACTATTGGCTAGTCTGTTATGGGAGCAATTAGTTTTTTTGGGTCATGGGCTGGCCCACTAGGTGTGAAGACCCACTTGTCGTGGGGGTCCATTAGGCATGGTAGGACCATTTGGCATGGGAGAAGTTCACTTGGCGTGGAAGGAGTCCACTAGGTGTGGAAGGAGTACCGAGGCTTTCCAGAGCAAGGGGCTCTTAGCTCAGCTTTTTTTTTTTAGAGTATCGAGGCTTACTAGAGCTCAGAGCTCTTGGCTCAACCTTTTATGAAATGATATCAAGGCTTAGGAGAGCTCAGGGCTCTTGTCTTGGACTTTTTGGCGTAAAGGTACCAAGGTGAGGAATAGCTCGAGGCTCCATCCTCGAAGTTTCGATGAAAAATATATCGAGTAGAGAAAGGACTTAGGACTCCTTGCTCGGTTTTGCTGAAAAGGTGTCGAGGGTGAGAGGTGCTCGGGGTGCTATCCTCGGGTTTTGCTAAAAGAGTGTCGAGGGTGAGGCCGAGATGAGGCCCAAGACAAGGCCGAGGATGAGACCCAAGATAAAGTCGAGGATGAGGCCCAAAATGAGGCTGAGGATGAGGCCCGAGGATGAAGCTAAGGTGAGGCCTAGGATGAGGGCCAAAATGTAGCCATCGTGAGGCGGATGATGAGGTCCAAGATGTGGCCAAGTTGTTGAAGTAGATTGTGAGGTCCTTTGTTAACATATAGAATTTGTTATTTTATGATGATTGGGTTCATTAATAGTTGTAGGTCAGATAATAAAATCTGCAACTGTTATCTCACATACAATTGATTTCTCGTTATGATAAAATAATAAGTAATGATAAATCGGTAAAAGAATAAAATTAAGTCAGCTCTATATTTTAATCATCTAAGTGTATATATATTCTTGTTTTGTGATAAGGGTTCTTATGAGCAATGGCTAAAAATTCAAAAAATAAAATTTCTCCTTGTAATTTTATTAATTTATTGATTTAATATTTTTTTTTAAAGATTATTTTGCAATAACAGAGTCAGAAAAATATGCCACAATACTGTTGAAAAAAGTTTGATAAGATCTAAAATATGAGGCTCAGATCACCGCTTTCTACTGCATCAGCCGTCCTCACTCGTCAATGATCGTCCCACCATAAATTGACAAGACGATTTTTTAAATCTAGTACTTTTCAGTAACTATTATCCAAAACTAAGAAATCTGGTGGAAAAATGACGACCTAGTTTAATTTGCATTTTTGGGTGGTCATCCACCTCCAAAAACCCGACCCACATATCAACACGGTCGCGCTTCTGCTCTCTGATCATTGTTCACCAATTTTCTTTTAAATTTTAAAAATACAATTTTTACGAAAACCTCTATTTTACTGATGTGACTAAGTGTATTTTTGTCCAAAATTCTTAGGCAAAAGTTAAAAAAAATCCTTGTAATAATTACATTCGTGCTTAATTATTTAGTAAAAGTTTATAGACCACAGAAAAGATGAAAAAGCAACTGCAACTTATTGCTAAAATCGTTTAAAACATAAAAAAATTAAGGATATTAAAATAAAAAGGAAAAATTAATAGCAAAAACAATAATTTTGTCAACCATATATTGAGAAAAGTAAAAATAAATAAATAAAAATTGATATGAATAAAATAGAAATCATTTTGATATTAGAAATTGAAATTAATATCCAATATTTTAAAATAAAATAAAATATAATTTGAAAAATGACACTTTTCTTTTTTAACATAATATTGAAAATGTTAGAAAATAAAAACATGACTTTTCAATTTTTTAATATTATGTTGGTAGAAAAAAAATGTAAATAAAAATAAAAAATATTTACCTAACAGAGTAACAGGAAGAAAGAAAGAAGAAAGAGATATTAGACTAACCTATCTCCTTGGCCTTTGACCGACCCAAAATTGCATCCAAAAATAAATTGATTACATCAATTATGTCTCATCCTATCCAAAAAAATATATTTGATGAACTTTCAAAATATATTACTAAATATGATTGGTCTTGTTTACTAAGGAAGGCGTATATGTCAGTATACAATTATTAACACAAAATTAAGTACCTAACAGAAGTAGAAGTCACAAAATCATTGAAATATTTAATGGAAAGAGTTATGTTGTAACTTGGTCCTAACTACTCCTACCTAGGGTGTAATTCCGTCATCATAGGTAAACTCGTTAAAAGGAAAATTTTTGTTTAGCAAAGATCTATAAAATATACATGTTACAAAAAATCATTTTACCATTAAATAGTATGAAGAAAAAGAAAAAAAAATATACTTTTTTATCATTCAATAATAAAATAAACTTTTATATTATATATTTTGATGGACTTGAATAAAAAAAGAAAAAAATCTTGAATTGATTGTTGACTTGTTTTGTTTGGATTTCAAATAACTGAACTTGAAGTCACAACCTTTAAAACCAAAGAATATATGAATATCTCTTTGATATAAGTAATTATGAACTAGAATTTATTGAAAAGTTTTCTACTTTGTTTTAAAAGTAAATGGAATTCTGCTGTAATATTTAGTACTCTTGTTTGGTTGGTAGGATTAAGATGTGATTGGACTAACTTAATCCTATGTAAAAAATTATATCTTATTTAGTTGAAGAGATTCACTATTCATATGGGATTAAGCTGAGATAAAATTAGTTATAATCTCACATTTTTGTCTCATCTCCCCCTATGGGATAGAATCTATCCTATGCATGTGGAACTAATTTTTTTTTACCATTGAATAATAATAATAATTATTATTATTATAATAATAGAAATAATTGTTATAATTTTAAAATATTATTAAAAATATTTATAATAATAATAATAATAATTATTATTATTATTATGATAATAATAATATTATAATAATAAGAAATCTATTATTATTATTATTATTATTATTATTATTATATTATAGTAATAATTATCATAATAATTATTGTAATCATTATGACAATTATTATAAATAAGATTATAAGATTATTATAATTATAATAATATAATCATATTTATAATAATGTTATAGTAATAATAATAATAATTATTATCATAATTATAATAATAAAAATATTAATAGTATTTTTATAGTTATAATAATATTAAAATAATAATGATGAAAATAATAATTATATTAATGATAATTATATTAATAATATTAATAATACAATTATTATGATAATAATTACATCAATTATATTAATAATATCAATTATTATGATAATAATAATTATTATTATTAATAAATTATAATTATAAAAATATTATTATGGTAATTAGAATAATAATTATTATAATTATGATGATAAAAATAATAATTTATTATTTATTACTCTATTAATAGAAATTATAATAAAAATAATATTACAATAATTATTATTATTATGATAATAATAAATGTAACAAATTTTTAATGATGATAATAATAATCATTATTATTATAATAATGATAATGATAGTAACTATTATAATTATAATAATATAATTTTATTTGTAATATTATTATAATAATACTGACAATAATATTATTCTTATAATTATAATAATATTATAATGATAATTACAATTATAATTGTAATTGTAATTATATTAATAATTAATAATTATGATGATTAATTATAATAATATGTATTATAATTATGATGATAAAAATAATAATTTATTATTATTATGATAATAAAAAATTATTGTTATTATAATGATTAAATTTTAGGGTTTGTAAAAAATTAGAGATGGTTAAGAATGATGAATAATGTTAGGGTATTTTGGTACTTTGACTTCTTATCCCACTTTAATTCCAATCTAGCAATTTCATGAACAAAACATAATATTAAAGTATTACTATTTTAATTCATTTTTATCTTATCTCATGTTAATCCTAATCCTATCTGACTGTAATCATATCCGTGAATCAAACAACTTTAGTAAACAAGAAACTTAAATCATACTAGGCATCACTTAAATCATCTTCTTTTTTTCCTTCTTCTCCTCCATTTCCCTTCTCTTCCCTGAAAATCTCTCTCCGCATCACCACTTCCACACTCTGGCCTCACCTCACCATATATATCTAGCCAGATCTGACTTGATATGGCTGGATCTAGTCCACGAAAAATCTGTATTGAGTTTTTCTTTCTTATTCTCTTTCCTTTTTCTTTTCTTTTTTTTCCTTTATCTCCTCCATTTCCCTTCTCTTCTCTGCAACTCTCTCTTCGAATCACTGCTCCTCTGTTTTCGAGCTAGAGAAAGATAAAAGTCAATTTTTGTTTGGTAATTGAAATGAAAACTTCTTTTAAGAGTTCTATACTCACAAATTAACAAATCGGTTTACTTTCGTAGTTAGTACATTTTTTCCTAAGCTTTCTTAGAAACCAAACAAAATTTTTTCCTAATTTTTATCTTCGGATATGCAAAACTAAAAGAAAGGCCTCAAGATTTTATTAGTCATTTAAAAAAGACAGCTAAGAAAAGAGGCAAATAGCTAAAGAGGAAAAAAAAGTTTAATGCGAGTGTTTCTCTCATATTTTGCATTTTGGGTAAGTCGTTTTCAAACAATAATGATGGATCGGTGATTTTCAATAAAAACAAATTTCAATGCAGTGTGGATCTGTCAATGGTGGTTGGTTGGTGTTGGATCACTATTGGGTTAGAGGAAGGTGGGATGATGGGTGCTGCAATGGTGATGTCGAGGAGAGAGAAGAACCAAGAAGAACACAGTTCATGTAACGGAGAAAGAAAATATAAAGAGAGAAGCTTTTGGAGGAGAAAGAAAATTTTATGTAAGGAGAGAAAAAAAAATTTAGAGAGAGAAATTGTTCGTGGTAAACAAGAAAAGATTCCTGTAAGGGTATTTTTGGGTTTCTAATAAAAATGTTGAGATAGATTTAACTGTTGATAAAAAATCAACTGGTTGACTAACAAAAAAATTAACGAAAGGAGGTTTCTGTCAAAAAATTCAAATTTTCGAATAGGGAAAAGTAGGTAAGTGTAATTTCTCAAACAATAAGTAGGTAAATATCAAAACACTCAAATTTCAGGTAGGTTTATGTAATTTTTCCTTTAAAATAAGTAGACTTTAAAGTCTGATTGGTAAAGAAAAAAGTAAAAAAAAAGGAAGAAAAATGTAAAGATGATGTAAAAGTAAGAGGAAAAAAGAAAATGACAAAAACAATTAGCTTATTTTAACTTTCACTCCTCAATCATCTCAATTTGGGAGTATTATGATTTGTTCATGTGAAAAGAAAATACTATTCATCAATGGCAAATTCAAGGTCTATGGTCCAAGGGTGCACTCACTTATGACATAAAAATTTTTCTCTCAGCTTTGTTTTTTCTAAGTAGATTGGTTTGGTTGAATCCATACAAACATTATTGCATTTTTTTATTTTTAGATTTTTTTTTTATATATATATGAGTGATGTGTAGTATGGTAAAGAAAAAAATGTAGTACTTTGTTTAGTGTATGTGAAAGAGAGATAAAGTTGTCAGATATCAAGTAGACTTTTAGGTTTTTGTTTGCCTTTTCTTTGTTTTATTTTAACAATAGTATTTCAAGGTAAAAAAAACTACATTATAAAATTAAAATTCAATAACTATCAAGCCTACTTAATTTTGTCCTTTTGTTTTTTTTTGTACAATTATAAAATGATAATTTTTCATTTACTTTTGTCAACTTGAGAGTAATAAATAGCAACCTTAGCATATAGAAAATAAGTGGAGTAAGATTTTCTTTTACCACATAGGTTTTATTTTGGGGGTGCAATTTTAATATAATTTTTAAAATCCTCCATCATAATATAGATCTGGTTAATCATTCTGTTTTCTTTGCTCTTATTTTTACTAAAACTCACTTTTTGCTTCTTTTGTACAATTATAAAATAATAATTTTTCATTTATTTTTGTTAACTTGAGAGTAATAGATAACAACCTTAGCATATAAAAATTAACACGGGTAAGATTTTTTTTTACCACATAAGTTTTATTTTGAGAGTGCGATTTTAATATAATTTTTAAAATCCCTCGTCATAATATAGACATGGTTAATCATTCTCTTTTTTTTGCTTTTATTTTTATTAAAACTCACTTTTTTGTCCCCACAACTCCATAGTTGGATGGTAAAAAACTCAAAACTAGTGCAATCGTATAGGTTATGATTATAATGTAATCTTTAGACATAAATCGAGACAAGTACGAGTCTAAGCCAATGCTATATATTTAATAGATTCGTAGGAGTATGATCTATTCCATCTATAGTACTATATGATATTATTATTAATTACTCATGATGAGAATGCATATGGAAAGGCAGTGGTCCTCCACTTAGAAAATGGCTCCAATGAGTTGGGAGGGAGTCGTATACAAACCGACCCAACCAATCGGATAATTATGAGCTTAATTAAATCAAACCCATTATTATTAAGCTAATTAATAACGAAACAATTAAAAAAAAGAACATAAGCATATGAAAATATCCAGAAGGAAATGAGTGGTGAGTGGACATGTGTACTCTCTCTCCACCGCCAATTGGTCCTCAACAACAAGTTTTAACTTTTGTTTGATTAATAGTAATTACCATATTATGTGCCTTAGAAGTAAAGAGTAAAGACATAATAACCATTACTATGGCCACAAAAATTTATTTTAATAATTTCTTATTATTGATTCTGTTGTTTAGTTTATAATTAATTATTATTCTCATCGTTTGGCATTAGGGCCATCGCTCTCAATTTCTCTCTCTCTTCGTACAGATGATAAAGTTAAAGAGATATTATATATTAATAATTTTTTAAATCTTTATTTTTTAAATTATTATTTATTGAGATGATTTGACGAAAAAGTGTACATCTTTCTATCATTCTGTACTTATTAGAGCATTATATTATGTCTTGTTAAAATGTAAACAAGGAGTACTCCACGTAATATCCTTTAATATTTTTTTTCAATTTTTTTTTATACTTGATATGGCACATACTGGAGAATCGAATTCGATCCTACAATTAACGAGATAAGCTCAACGTATCTAACAATTTCTCCGTTGGTTGCGCATTCGTGATTTGACTTTTGAAGGAATATGCGCCCTTTTGGTGATAAATCTTTCTTCTTCTTATCGAGTCATTTTTAAGACCACCCACCTATCAGTAATTCTCTTTCTATAAATAAACACGTTGCTTTATAGGCTTAATTCAGGGAAAGTTGCCTTGAACCCAGAGGCAAGTTTCAAAAAAAAAAAAACCAACAGTACAAGCAAAATGGGAAAGAAAAACTATACTATAATTAGACGATAGTTGAGGTAAAAAACTTACTCTATTTTGTAATTGCAATTGAGGCTGGAACAGTTTGGGTATCGGGTTCCGGGGATGACAAAGGTTTATCCAAATGGCGTCGTCACAGCTAGCAGCAACGCCTCAGGCTCAGAGGGGGAGAAACTCAAGGGATCTGCAACATCAGACGGAAAAGCTGCCGTTTTAACGGTGTGGAAGAAATCTTTGCTTTTCAACTGTAACGGCTTCACGGTGCTTGACTGCAAAGGTGATCTAATATTCAGGGTTGATAACTACATGGACGGAAACAAGGGTGAGATCCTTCTCATGGATGCCGCCGGCCACCCCCTCCTTACCATCCGCCACAAGGTACTATTAGTTAACAAATTAAGATAGTAAGTGGATCTAATTTTGTAAGTAAAGTAACTAATTAAAATGATAATTAATGCTGCAGAGGCTGAGCCTAGGAGATAGCTGGCTCGTTTACGAGGGAGAGACTGATAGAAACCCTCGATTTTCTGTGAGGAAAAATGTGAACATCCTCAAAACAAAGTGTTTCCCTGGCAATAACACAAACGGCGTCGGATCGTCAAAAACTAGTACTAGTAGTAAGAAGGTGAATATGTATGAGATGGAGGGATCGTACGGGCAGCGATCTTGCGTGGTGTACGATGAGAAGAGGAGGAGAGTGGCGGAGATCAAGTGGAAGGAGGCCGTAGGTGGAGTCGCGTCCGGGATCGACGTTTTCCGCCTAATCGTACAGCCTGAACTAGATACAGCCTTCGCCATGGCCCTTGTTATCCTCCTTGACCAGATGTTTGGATCCTCTAACAAATTAACGCTTTTCTTATTGTAGTAGTGTACAGTTTCTCCTGAAGTTTTCAATTTGCATCCTTTTTTATTATCCTATAATATTTTAAAATAAAAAAGAAAAAAAATATATTAGACTGCTACGTCAATCGATCAGCTTTTTTGGTGTGGATACTGGAAACTTGCAGCATTAATTCTTATCTGAATCTACTTGAAAAAAATTTCATAATTTTTATTGCAAAGAAGTTTATCCCAACCTTCCCTCACTTTTAACAAACACTATTTTCATATTTTCTCTATATAGTAGATCTCCTTGTTTTTTTTTTTTTTTCTCTGTTCGGTTTGATTTTTTCATTTTAAATAAAAAAAACTAAGCTCCAAGTGAGGATGTATGTGTATATATTTTCCAGGAAAAATCAGACAGGTTTATTCTTTCTTTTTCCCCTTTCTTTTGTTTAGAGGAGAGCGTAGATGATGATTAGTCGGGGTAATTCACCGCTGCCATCATTTCTTTGTTTTCATGTATGGAGCATTTGTCTTTTTGTAGGAATCAGTAATAAAGAAAAATCAGTTGGTACCAAATACGGAAAAATATAAATATTTGTTTCTTACCATATGTCTTATGTGAGAATTGTGATGGAATTCAACAACTTTCATTTACTTTTCAAGCAGAAGCTAAACACCAATAACAAGGAAAAAGGACGTATCTATTTAGGTAAGTAATGATATAGTACAAAAAATAATATCTAGAAAGTGCACTAATAACTATCAATGCATTTGTCATTCCTAAAATAAAAAAATAAAATAAATAATTAATGCACTTGGTCAGTTATAACCTTGTGAAAAAAATCTTACTATGAAATTTCCAAATGCACAAATAATTTCCCATTTAATTACAGTATTGAATGGAATGCAATTCTTATATAATTACAGATTAATTTGTTAAAAAAAATATGTAGATTGTATTTTATTGTTAATTAGTTGAATGCTTTTACATTGCACGGGTTTGCTTCATATAACTCAAAAACATAACAAAAAGACTTAAAAACCAATAATTTGATATTCATATATAATTCTTATAATGGAGTTGTGCAATAAAGAAAATGTTATTGTGTAATTTTTCTATTTTGTAATTATACAAATTAAATTATGTTAAAAAAACATTTTTTATTAACGTATAAAGAGCATTGTTGGGTCAATCGCTCTAATCATCGCACACCGACCCTCGTCACATAAAAGCTATCCAATAAAAGAAGATAGAGACAACAAATTTTGAAACATCGGTTGAGATGAAGGAAAAATATTGATTGAAAAGAGAAATTGAGAAATATTGTATACTTTATGTGAACAAAATTAAGCTCTAAACCGAAAAAAAGGGAAAGAAAAATTGACCCATAACTTGATTTTAATGATAACAAAACTAATTTTAGTTGGTATGACTAAATTGTCTAAGTGTTTTAGTACTTGAAGGTTTTTATTTAAACACGCACGCACCTGAAGAGAATACTGAAGAACAAGATTAGAAGCAACTAAGTAGTTTATTATATTTTAAATCTTCTCTCAACTATATAACTTTAAGTGTGGCTCAAAAGTTTACAAAATGTTTTAACAAAATCTTTTAAACTTGATCTTAAATTTATAAGTTTTGTTAAAACAAGAAAAAGACTATTTCAAGAGATTTAGTCGACTAAATGAAGGACAATGTTGAACCTTATTCGATTTTAATTATGAAAAACACTATTTAAATTATGCTAACAATTTATTGTCTAAGTGTTTAAGTTTTAATAGCACTCAGATCAAAGACAAGTCACAAAACTCACAAGAACACATACTAGAGAGATACTGAAAGAAATCTAAATACATAGAATAGGTTCGAAGGTAATCAAATTAAAGTTGTAAATCTCTACTTACAAATACCTAGCTTTAAAAGTGGCTCATTGTACTTACAAAATGTTTTAACAAAATCGTTTTGAATGGACTTGCTTCTTTAAAACAGAACTGAAAACCGTTTTCAGTGTCACAGGTCATCCAATCGACTGAATAAGTTATTTAGTTGACTGAATGAGTTTAATCGACTTAATGATTTTATTCATTCGACTGAATGAAGGTCAGAAACTTTTGCTTTCTGATTCAGTCGATTGAACAAATCCATCTCGTTGACTGAATGAAATACCTTACACATGTTTGAATTTCAAATGTCCATTCAGTCGATTGAACATATGCACTTGGTCAGTTATAACCTTGTGAAAAAAATCTTACTATGAAATTTCCAAATGCACAAATAATTTCCCATTTAATTACAGTATTGAATGGAATGCAATTCTTATATAATTACAGATTAATTTGTTAAAAAAAATATGTAGATTGTATTTTATTGTTAATTAGTTGAATGCTTTTACATTGCACGGGTTTGCTTCATATAACTCAAAAACATAACAAAAAGACTTAAAAACCAATAATTTGATATTCATATATAATTCTTATAATGGAGTTGTGCAATAAAGAAAATGTTATTGTGTAATTTTTCTATTTTGTAATTATACAAATTAAATTATGTTAAAAAAACATTTTTTATTAACGTATAAAGAGCATTGTTGGGTCAATCGCTCTAATCATCGCACACCGACCCTCGTCACATAAAAGCTATCCAATAAAAGAAGATAGAGACAACAAATTTTGAAACATCGGTTGAGATGAAGGAAAAATATTGATTGAAAAGAGAAATTGAGAAATATTGTATACTTTATGTGAACAAAATTAAGCTCTAAACCGAAAAAAAGGGAAAGAAAAATTGACCCATAACTTGATTTTAATGATAACAAAACTAATTTTAGTTGGTATGACTAAATTGTCTAAGTGTTTTAGTACTTGAAGGTTTTTATTTAAACACGCACGCACCTGAAGAGAATACTGAAGAACAAGATTAGAAGCAACTAAGTAGTTTATTATATTTTAAATCTTCTCTCAACTATATAACTTTAAGTGTGGCTCAAAAGTTTACAAAATGTTTTAACAAAATCTTTTAAACTTGATCTTAAATTTATAAGTTTTGTTAAAACAAGAAAAAGACTATTTCAAGAGATTTAGTCGACTAAATGAAGGACAATGTTGAACCTTATTCGATTTTAATTATGAAAAACACTATTTAAATTATGCTAACAATTTATTGTCTAAGTGTTTAAGTTTTAATAGCACTCAGATCAAAGACAAGTCACAAAACTCACAAGAACACATACTAGAGAGATACTGAAAGAAATCTAAATACATAGAATAGGTTCGAAGGTAATCAAATTAAAGTTGTAAATCTCTACTTACAAATACCTAGCTTTAAAAGTGGCTCATTGTACTTACAAAATGTTTTAACAAAATCGTTTTGAATGGACTTGCTTCTTTAAAACAGAACTGAAAACCGTTTTCAGTGTCACAGGTCATCCAATCGACTGAATAAGTTATTTAGTTGACTGAATGAGTTTAATCGACTTAATGATTTTATTCATTCGACTGAATGAAGGTCAGAAACTTTTGCTTTCTGATTCAGTCGATTGAACAAATCCATCTCGTTGACTGAATGAAATACCTTACACATGTTTGAATTTCAAATGTCCATTCAGTCGATTGAACATTAAAAAATAACAATAATATTTAAGATCTGAAACTCTGTTCAGTGTAATAAATGCACCAAACCACTCCCAAACGGGATTTTTAAGTGAGTAACGGCTAGTAGGCTTTTTAACTATAAAACAACTCTTCTGCAATTAATCTTCATCTTCTCATTTTATATCATTCAAACCTTTCAAAAACTTTTATGAGCCATTCTTAAAAAATTTTGTACTTCTAAGAGAGATACATTCTTCCTTGTAAGAGCCTTAAATACAAAGTCTCTCTTGTTCTTGTTCATTAAATTCTTGGTACAATGGAGTAAACTGAGGTTATCAGATAAAACATCAGGGAACATATTTTATTAGAAATTAGAATTGAAAATTTATCAACATAAGCTTAAACAAGATTAATATAATACTCTCTCGTTTTTGTATTGGGACACCAGAAGTGTCATGTTTGTTAATCACTTCATAATATGTTAATCACATGGCCAATATTTTGTTAACAATTAACAGAGCAAAGCATGAACCGATGATGTTGAAAAAAAATGTTTTGAACAAACATTTAACACTAGAAAACAATAAATTCAAGCTAATAAATTTATTGTTCTAAAAGAAAACGTAAACTTCAAAACTAAATCCATAATGATTAAGCTCAATAAATTTATGAAAATGAGAAAATAGTCTGAAAATAAAAAGGAAAAAAACAAAGTGTAACTAATGTTAATGATTTAAGGAAAAAATAAACCTTGAAACTCATCTGATGGCAGCAAGCCTCCAGGACAATTCCGTTCAACTTAACACCGAGCTCAAGATCTTTGTGAATGTTGTTGCTTTCTGATGAAGTACAGTAGGGAAGAAATAAAGATAAACTAAACATAAAAGATTAAGTCGATCCAAATCACATGGGTCTTCCCAAATCACATGGGAACCGCAACCAAATCACATGACACAAAACAACTACTCAATCGCAGAGTGTTTAATTTCAATAAAATGTTTTTTATTCATTCTAAGATGCCTACAAATGACATAGGGATGCCTCTTATATAGAGATCCGATAAAGAAACTAAACTATGAAAGAAAAATGACTTATGAAATTAACTACACTTAGATACACATAATATTTTTTGATTACATAATTATCCCCATATTCACCAATTCCTAAATTAAAATCCCTAATTCTTATCTTCCTCGTGTTCCTTATCTTTCTCCACCACATAGAACTCAAGGATTAATAGCTTAGATTGATGGAGAAATAAGGCATAGTCGTAAAACTCATGGAAGCCAAAGTCACTAGGAGGTGAAAAATTTTGCGTTGAAAATGCTTGTTGATGAGGTGCGTGAAACCATGTAGGTAGGATAAAGTCAATATCCAGGACGTGTGTGTCAACTCAACCCTCAATCGTACGATTAAGCTTGTCATCCTGTTTATGTTGAATCTTTGAAACTTCCTCAGTATGCTCAATAAAATCTTACTGGATGGCTCAACCAAGTCAACTGCACAAGGAACGGGTTCAACCTTCTCAACAACATCAAGCTGATTGTCGACTGGTTCGTTATCTTTGTCAGCATCTTGTTGTTCTTTGGTGTCTTCCCTAGCATCCGTGAGCTTTGAATTATCAAGTTTGAGATCATCTTTCACTATCAAAGCATCAAAGGGTTTGCACAATTCTTTATATTTTGTTAGCAATTGGATTATCTTATCTCAAACTTGGGGTGAAGCTAATGGGTCGGTCTTCTGCTCTATTGCAGGCTCATCGTATGTACAATGACCATCGTAATCTCCGTAAGCACGATCATACCCAACACAACCATGGTTAGCATCTTTAGGAGCATAATAATAATTCTTATAAGCGATTCCTTCATCATTATAAATATAATCTCCATTACTATTCAAAGCATGGACATCTTGAGAATTTTGGTCATACTCATACGCACATTGGTGCTGCAATTCTTCAAGTCGTCTCTCATAACAATAAACCCAATATTGAAGTTCTTCATATTCCTCGTGCATACTCCGGGGAAGATAACACAAACCATACTTGATCGCTTTGGATTTCAACTTATCCAAGCGAGATAATTACTTGATAACTGAGCTTGTAGGTTTCAAATACGAATCCCAGTACAGTACGACATAATAGTAAACTAAAATAGCTAAAACATATTATTATTTTTTTCTCTTTTCTATTTTTTTCCTTTTTTGTTTTTTAAATAAAAAAAATACACTTAAACACTCCACCCAAACAAGCCCTTAAACACGAACAGTATCCAAACAAGCCCTTAAACATAAAACAATATCTAAACAAACCCTTAAACCAGACTAACTGAGCTGAGGCAAAAGTTGAAAAAAATAAAGTTTTTTATTTTTATTTTTTATTCTTTAGTTATTGTAATTCAGTGTCATAGTTTTTATTTTTCTGATTTAGAAAAAAAAAATAGAGACAAAAAAAAAAACCTGATTTTTTTGGCTCGGCTCAAGCGATGATGGCTTGGCTCAACTGTAGGAGAAAAGGAACCAAGTCAGTTTTTTTTCGAGTCGGACCTGACCCGTCAAAATCTTGTTAAGAATGGAGCTGGTCTTGGGGTTGTTTAGCCAGAATGGTCCTTCGGTCATGATGGCTATGTCCAACCCAGAGTTTAGTGGTCGGGGTGAGGTGGATCTGAAGGTTTATTGCGGTTGGGTCTCTGTTAAGAAAAGGCGGGTCAGGCAATAGGACCGACTGGGCTGCTGGGGATCGGTTGGACTAGTGCACCAGTCACTGTGGTGGCTCCGGCTAGTCCGTCCAGTGGCTGGAAGTGCTGGATCGAGCGGGCAAATTCTAAAATGACTCGACAGGGGTGCGAACGATGGCTGGAGGGGGGATCTTATATGGCTGCTCGGGTTTTAATCACCAGAGATCCCGGACTGGGTTGTGGGAACCCACTCTTGGGGTGGCGAACGGACGGTGGCAAGCAGTCGATGGCAAGAACTCATGTTACTGCTCTATAGGAAAATTTTATTTATTTATTGTTTTTTAAAACTCATTTGGTTTAGGATATGTTTGTGTAGGTGTATTTAGCTGGGTTTTCGTGTGATGGTAGCAGTGACGGGGGATCGAGGTTTGGGCTTTGATACCACTTGATGCAGTACAGTAGGGAAGAAATAAAGATAAACTAAATATAAAAGATAAAGTCGATCCAAACCATATGGATCTTCCCAAATCACATGGGAACCACAACCAAATCACATGGCGTGAAACAACTACACAATCACAGAGTGTTTAATTTCAATAATCTGTTTTTGTTTTATTCATTCCAAGCTGCCTACAAATAACATAGGGATGTTTCTTATATAGAGATCTTAACCCTAGTTCGATAAAGAAACTGAACTATGAAAGGAAAGTAACATATGAAATTAACTACACTTAGATACTCATAATATTTTTTGATTACATAATTATCCCCATTTCCCCCAATTCCTAAATTAAAATCCCTAATTCCAATCTTCTTTGTGTTTCCCGTCACTCTCACCTCCAAAATGAAAGCTAATTCCAATTTCAGAATAAACAAATCAGAGCTTATAAAAAATTGCAACAGAGAAAATGTGAGAGAAACAGAAATAGGAATCTTATTTTCTCACAATCCAACTTGTACGAATTTGAAATAAAAATTATTATAACCACTAATACTGGCTTTTCATAAATCAAAACAAGGTTTATCAAAGTCTGTTAATGGACATTACTCACTATAAGAGAAAGAAAAAAAAATTGTCTCAATACCCTATTAGGACTCTCAATCTCGGCCTTATCAATACCTTTCAAATTCTCTCTGTTAAAATTTTCATCAATATCATTAACTTTTATCCTAGACTATCCATCTCTTACAATATCTTATCTTTGTCAATTTTTCAATAGCAAAGTCTTCACATTAATTCCTTACCATTTTGATATCTCCAAAGCGTTTAGTGATAATAAAAAACAGAAGATCAAGAAAACTCCATTTCACTTTTACTTCTCCTCACAAAATTTATAAAATCGAATAAAAAAAAGATGGAAACGTAGACAATCAAACACATAGCAGACAAATGCTTTAATTTTTTATGTACCTTTTCTTGCATAGAAATGATGGAAAAAGTAAATAAACAGACATACCTTAACAATTTCAGATAATGATTAAAAGCTTGAAGAGGCACCTCTAAAGAACAGAGACAAGGCTTGGATTTGGTGAGTGAGAACGAAGCCAAATTGATAAGCACGTATTCAAACTTTGAAACCCTAATTGAACAAATTATAGGTTTTGGTTAGGAACTATATTTTTTTTAATATAAGCAATGGTTAGAGGTTCTAATCTTAGTCCTGCATCACACCCGTCTCTATTGCATAGATGGTACAAACAACTCATACCCCCAAACCTCGACGGATGACGTTGAGGCCGCCGATACCACCGGCAAGAAGGACAAAGCTGGATACGATGGTGCAAAACTTCATGCACTTTTCGAGGCACAAGATAAGGCCCGAATCAGGGCTGTCCAGCTCAAAGACGATGGTGAGAGAATTAAAAGTGGTGGATTTGATCATCACATCGATGGCAGCGAGATCAGAATCAGTCCTCGAGATATCATCCTCGATCTCGTTCTTTGTAGAACCTAAATCAGAGACCCTTTTCTTGATCTTAGTCGAAACACAAAACCACCATGAAAGAAGCTCATCTGAGAGGACCTTTGAGGATTAGAGTTGAGTTAAAACTGATGGATAGGGAGGAGAGAAGAGAGAAGAAAGAGGAGAAGGAGAAGAAGATGTAAAGGAAAAAGAGTAGTGAAGGAGAGGGAATGCGATGACTTTAGGGTATTTGTGTGATTTTGATAATTTGGTGGGATATTTTTGTCCAAAATACATCTGAATGGTATTAAGACTTCATTTTAGGTCTGATTCAGTTAGACCCATTGCTATTCAAATGTGAAAAACAAACCAACTTAATAACACCACAATTCAAATGGTAGTGCCATTAAGAGGTCCATTAAGTGCAAATATATAGGCCCTAAGACAATATAAACCCATTATGAATGAGTAAAATTAAAAAATCTTAGAACAACCAATTCATTCTTAATCTCATTTATTATTCATCAAAGCTTTCAAAACTCGTTTTGATCTATTTTTAAAACTTTGTTCTTGAAAGAGAGATAATTTTCATCTTGTAAATGCATTAATTGCTATCTCTCTTGTACTTCTACAAAATTCAATTCAAATTATTATAAGAGAAAGAGTTGGTGTAACTCTTAGAGGTGTTTAGGTGTACATTTTCATGTAATCTTTCTAGTGAAGAGAACCTTGTAAGGTTTGGGCAACACCTTCGAAGTTGCTTGACTAATTTTAGTGGATTACTTCAAGGATGTTCCTTAAAAAGAGTATACGTAGGGTCGGAGAGATTTTGATATTGCTGAATCATTATAAACGATGTGTGTATTTTTCTTCTTTACTCCTTTAAATTCCAGCTTTATAACTTGTTGTGCTTGCTTGTTTTTATAAGTGTTTAAAACTTGTTTGTTGATTGCAAAAAAATTTAAAACCCAATTCTCTCTCCCTCTTGGGTCACTCTTTGGTTTACAATTGGTATTAGAGCTTAGTTCTCATTTATTAGGATTAATATTCTTGAGTAGATCCTATGACCACTAATAGCTATACTGAAGGACACTCCTATACTAGGCCTCCTTTGTTATAATTATTGGAAAAATAGAATGAAAATCTTTGTAAAATGTCAAAATTATAATTTGTGGAGAATCATTGAAGAAGGATCTAGGATTCCTACAAAAAAGTATAATTGTCGATGAAGTATAAGCTACTATACCTAAGCTCAAAACTGAATTTAATGAGGATGATGTCTTTGAATAGTAGAGCTACTAGTATTCTACATTGTGCTTTAGACATCAATGAGTACAAAAAAATTTCAGCATGTGTTTCGGCAAAATAAATTTGGGACAAACTTCAAGCTATATATTAAGGCACTAGTGAAGTTAAGAAATCAAAAATTTATATTTTAGTTTTCAAATATAAATCTTTTAAAATGTCCCCTACCAAAACCATTTATGAAATGTACTCTCGTTTCAATAGTATTATTAATGGTTTAAAGCTTCTTAGTAGGAATATTGAGGAGTTTGAGCTAACAAGGAAGATTCTTAGATCTTTGCTATCAACATGGAAAGCAAAGAAGATAACCATTGTGGAAGTTGAAGACCTCGACAAGCTTGACGTCGAATCACTTCTTGGTTCACTATTGACTTACGAGATGAAAGAGATAAGTCAAGTAGTGGTTAATGATGATTCAAAGAAAAGAAGGTAATAACCCTTAATATTACCACGAGTAAGAAAGAAGAAGAAGAAGAAAATGATAGTAGTGAAGAAGATGGAGAGATGGCTCTCATCACTAAGAGGTTTCAAAGGTTCTTGAAGAAAAGCAAAAAGCCTTGCACAAAGTGATGGAGTTAAATAACATTATATCTAGGCTTGTAAGTGGAAAGAAAAAACTAGATGAATTGTTAACTTGCCAAAGAATGAGTGGAGAATAACCCAAATCGGATTTTTCTCCACTCATTCTTTGGCAAGTTAACAATTCATCTAGTTTTTCCTTTCCACTTACAAGCCTAGATATAATGTTATTTAACTCCAATTGAGTTATTCTCCATTAGGCAAGAAAAAATTGAATGAAACTATCTTTGTGAAAGCTACTTGTGTGGATGAACCCTCCATTTCTAAGGCTTATAGTAAAGCTAATAAGAATTCAAATGCCAATTCCTATGATAGAAATTCACATGGTAATGCTAGGAATAAACATCCAAGAAATACTTATTCTCATATGTATGCTCACCATAGAAATACAAATTATAGATATGCACATTCAAACAATGCACATGCTAGGAATGCATATCTTTGAAATAGCTATCATTCGTATCTTAGAAACAACATGTATGCTCATAACTCTAATAATGCAAGAAACATATATACTAGGAATGCTAGATATTCTTATCCAAGAAATGATAGATTTGCATATTCTATACATTCTAGAAATTATTATGATTATCATTCTAGGATCATGAATCATCCACATTTAAGTGATTATGGAATATCTTATAGAACTAAGAAAGTATGGGTTCCTAAATGATTCATATTTTCAAGGACTAACCCGAGAGGACCCAAGACATTTTGGGCACCTAAAAGCTTCATTGTATATCCTTATGTGATGTAACTATGTCTCCCCACAAAGGTAGAAGGTAACCATTGGTACCTGGATAGCAGATGTTCAAAGCACATCACATATGATCAAAGTCTCTTTATGGAGTTGACTTTAAGAGATGGCAAACATGTCACCATTGGAGATGACACCAAGATGAAGATCATTGGACATGGTAAAGTTGGTAAAAATTCCTCAACCTTCGATTATGTATTACTTGTGCAAGGCATTAAGCTTAATTTGCTTAGTATTTAGTCAATTATGTGATAAAGGCAATAAAGTAGTATTTTAATCATCTCATTGTCTTATAATAGACATCAAGAGTAACAAGATCAAATTTGTTGGATAAAGACATGAAAATGTCTATCTAGTTGATCTCAAAAATTTTCCTTCGGAAAATGAAAATTATTTTTAAACTTTTAGTAAAACCTCATGGTTATGGCATAGAAGACTTGTCCATGTGAACATGGATTTGATTAAAATTATTTTTAGAAAAGATTTAGTTATTGGTCTTCCCAAAATTAATTTTGAAAAAGATAAAGTTTGTGATTCTTATCAAATGGAAAAACAAACAATAGTTTCTTTTAAATCCAAAAATGTGGCTTCAACTTCTAGACCTATAGAGCTTTTGCCTATGGACTTGTTTGGTCCAATAGAAATTTTGTTCTAGGTGGCCATCAATATGCTCTTGTTATGGTAGATGACTATTCCACATATACCTTTGTTATTTTTATTGCTTATAAGGATGAAGCTTATAAGGTTTTGTAAACTTTTGCAAAAAGGTTCAAAATGAAAAAAAGTATCACTATTTCAAGCATAAGAAGTAATCAAGGAAAAGAATTTGAAAACCAAAGCTTTTCAAAATATTGTGATGAAAATGGAATTGATCACAACTTTTCAGTCTCTAGAAATCCTCAACAAAATGGTGTTGTTGAAAGGAAAAATAGAGTTCTAGAGGAATTTGCTAGAACTATGCTTTATGAAAATAGTTTGCCAAAATACTTTTGGGCAGAATCCATAAACACTTCTTGTTATGTTTTAAATAGATTTTTAATTAGACCTATGCTTAACAAAACTCCATATGAACTATGGAAAGGTAGAAAGCCTAATATCTCTTATTTTTGTGCTTTTGGTTTGCAAATGCTTTATCTTAAATAACAATAAAGTTAACCTAGGTAAAATTGATTCTAAGAACGATGAAGGAATCTTCTTGGGTTATTCAAACTCTAGTAAAGCTTATAGAGTCTTTAACAAAAGAACTTTAATGGTTGAGGAATCCATTCATATTTCATTTGATGAATCTAACCCTCTTTCTAGTAGAAGAGCTCATCTTGATGATGATGTATGTTTTATGCCAATAATGGATGCTACCACTCCCATTGTTGATCCCAAGGAAATTCAACCTCAAATGACTCAAGAGAAAGAGTCTCCTAGACTTGATTAACCTTCAATAAGTCAACAATGAGATGGTCTTCCAAAAGATTTGAGGTATGTGAATTATCACCCAATCGATCAAGTGATTGGTGATCTTTCATAAGGGGTAGAAACTCGTCCCTCTATTAAAAATATATACAATTTTGTTGCTTTCTTATCTCAAGTAGAACCTAAGACTTTTGTTGAAGCTGAAAATGATGAAAAATGGATTCTTGCTATGTAAGAAGAGTTAAATTAGTTTGAGAGAAACAAAGTCTAGATTTTAGTTCTTAGACTCAAAGATCATTCGGTAATTGGAACTAAATAGGTTTTTAGAAAATAAAATGAATGAAAATGGAACAATAACTAGGAACAAGGCTAGACTTGTAGCTAAAGGTTATAATTAAGAAGAATGAATTGATTTTGATGAAACATATGCTTTCGTAGCTAGATTAGAAGCTATCTGTATATTGCTTGCATTTTGTATGTTTTAATAATTTCAAATGGATTTAAAAAGTGCATTTTTAAATGGTTTTATTGAAGAAGAGGTCTGTGTTGAACAACATCTTGGTT
The DNA here is from genome assembly GCA_023935145.1 of Bretschneidera sinensis. Classification (NCBI taxonomy): domain Eukaryota; kingdom Viridiplantae; phylum Streptophyta; class Magnoliopsida; order Brassicales; family Akaniaceae; genus Bretschneidera; species Bretschneidera sinensis. The sequence goes on along the minus strand of CM043700.1, from coordinate 57,448,930 downwards.
TTGAAGATCCTAACCTTCCAAACCATGTTTATAAGCTCTCTAAAGCTCTTTATGGGTTGAAGCAAGCTTCAAGAGCATGATATGAAAGGTTAAGTAAATTTTTACTTGATAATGGTTTTAAAAAAAATAAAAATAGACACAACTCTTTTTACTGAAACTCATAAGCATGACACTCTTATAGTTCAAATATATGTTGATAATATCATATTTGATACCTTTAATGAGTTTATGTGCCAAGATTTTGCTAAGTGCATGCAAGGTGAGTTTGAGATAAGCATGATGGGAGAGCTCAACTACTTCCTTGGACTTCAAATCAAACAAACAAAGGGAGGGATCTTCATCAACCAATCTAAGTACACAAAAGATTTGTTAAAGAGATTTGGGATGGATAATTCAAAATCATTTGGCACTCCCATGAGCACCTCAACAAAGCCTGATTAAGAAGTATAGAAGAATGAGAGGAGTTTTACTTTTTTAACTGCTAGTAGACCTGATAATATGTTCAGTGTATGTATATTTGCTAGATTTCAAGCTAATCCTAAAGAATCTCACTTATCTATTGTTAAAATAATTTTAAGGTATTTGCATGGCAGTCAAAATCTAGGATTATGGTATTCAAGAAAATCTCATTTTTATTTAGTTGGGTATTTGGATGCTGATTTTGCTGGTTGTAGGTTAGATAGGAAAAAGTACTAGTCGTATATGCTAATTTTTAGGTGTTATATTAACTTCTTGGTTTCAAAAAAAAAAAATCTAGTTGCATTATCAACCACCGAAGCGAAATACGTGGTCGCCGGTAGTTGTTGTGCACAAGTTTTATGGATAAAACAACTAGTATAAGATTTTGGCATGTGTTTTGAAAATATTCTAATTTTGTGTGATAAAACTAGTGCTATCAGTCTAACTAAAAATCCAATTCAGCATTCTAGAACCAAACACATTGAGATTAGACATCACTTTATAAGAGATCATGCTTAAAAAGGTGATATCAAAATTAAATTCATTCCTACAGAAGATCAAATTGCTAATATCCTTACTAAACCTTTTAATGAAGATAGTATTTGTAGAATTAGAATGCTAATGGGCATGAAAAACTTTGAATGTTTATGTATTTGATTGCATTTTCATTCATCATTTGTATATGTGCCATTGAGTGAATGAACATTGACTCTAATTTGATGTTTCCTTCACTAAAAAAATGGCTTAAAGAAACTAAAACTTGCAATTTTTCAATTTGAAGTTCAAATTTTTTTCTTAAAAATTCTAATCCAGTCGATTGAATAAAGTATTAAGTCGACTAAATGAAAGGTGTCATTCATACAATCGATCAAATAATCTCATTAAGTCGATTGAACGCTTTGCAAAAATCAACCCTGACTTTCTGCCTCTCATTAAGTCGATTGATTCATCAATCCAGTCGATTAAACACTCGTACCTTATACTTTAAATTCAGTTTTAAAACTGACTCAGTCAACTGAAGAAGGACCTAGTCAATTGAACTTGGGATACTATAAATACACCTTTTCATATTAGAACGTCATTTTCACCCATGTTTTGAAAAATCCTTAACCGTCTCCACTTCTCACTCTAGAAACTCTTTAGTTTTTTGTCAAAACCACTCAATAACCTCCATTTAAACTCAAAACTACTCCTAAAAAACTCCAGATTCATGATTTTTACTCTAAAAATGTCTTAAAGACCTCGTTTAAAGAAACCTTACTCCAGAGAAGACAATCGTACGACAAGAAGATGAAAAGCTACATCTCAAATGGACAAGGGAAAGGAAAAGGAAGGAAAGGGAAGCAAAAAGACATGGAACAACCTTGATACTTCTAGTTTTCGCAATGCTAATGGGAAATAAAGGTACAACACTATCATTCATAATCAGGAAACTATGTGTGGTAGGATTGTAGATTTTACGTCTATTAGATTTGGGAATTTCAATATCAAACCCTTATTTGATAAGCTATGATGGACCCACTTAGTGACTCTTCACAAAAAGTATTACCCTAGGATCATACACCAATTCTATTCAAACCTGGACCACCTTCACCCACTTCCCCTTTGTTCAAAACAATGGTTTTGGGTTAAAAGTTAATGGTTACCACTGAGACTATTAGAACTATTTTAAAATTACATGATGGTCTAAGATGGACAACATATGGTTAGTTTGAGGAATTCGACCATGAGAGTGCATGCAGAGTAGTTAAGAGTAACCCAAAATTATGTTTATGAGATACAAACATATAATACCTACCATGACTTACCCTTAGACTCTAGGATTCTAAATTTGGTCATTAACTAGATTATCAACCTTAGGGTAGGTAGCCGAATCAGCCCATTAAAGTGAGACATTCTATTGATTTTTTTGTCTTAAGAGTGGTATGACCTATAACCTTTTCCCTCTTATCTTAGATAATATGGTAGCTGGGAATGAGAGTGAGTTAGGGTGTCTCTCTTATGGAATGTTTATCACCCTGATCCTACAGTAGTTTAAGGTTCCCCTTCCTGAACCTGAAGCCAATGAGATTGAGACTAGTGATTTGATCAATGTGTCTTCCCTAAAGAGAATGGGATATGCGATAAGACAAGGCTTTATGTTCTTTAAGCCTAGGAAGAACAGTATGATTGGAGATGAAGAACTTTTTGACAACGAAGAGGAACATGATGTTTCTATGGGCACTCAGCTGCTAGCTGGTCGAGGTTCAACTGGTTCTAATACAGACTCATTAGTAGAGTTCCTTCAAGCTTTAGCCAGCCTTTAACTGTCCATGAGCAGTATGCAGCAAACTACTGAGATTCAGCTTCAACACATGAGGACAAAGATCAGCTCTGTGTATGATGAGTGTTGATTCGTATTTGATTTTAATAATGACAAAACACTACTTTAATTGCACTAACAGTTTTATCTAAGTGTTTAACCGGTAAAAGCATTCAGCATAGAAAGAAGATGCAAGAGCTCAACTAGATTCAGACGCCAAGACAAGAAGAAAGATCTAGAATAGGCATTAAGGTAGTAAAAACAACTGTAAATCTCTCATGTTCAAATACTTAGCTTGACCTGTAGCTCATTTTACAATTTTTTTTTGATAAAACCTTTAATATAATTGTTTTCAAGTTAAAAGCAGTTTTGATACATGAAAAACTGGGTTGAAGGGCAACTCAATCGACTGGCTCAATATACAAGTCGACTGGGGTATGAGACAGAAGGTCCCTAGTCGATTGGTGTCAAAGACTCAATCGAGTGGCAACTGGGACAAAGAGTTCCTAGTCGACTGGTGCTTAGGACCCAGTCGATTGGTACTCTCCACAACCTAAAAAGTGAGATTTCTCACTTGACCCAGTCGACTGGTATAAGAACCTAGTCGACTGGTAATTAAAAAATATGACCGTTTGAGATGCGAGACTTGAGTATTTAATGACCAAAACTACCAAATCAGTGTCAAACTACCATATTAATTCAAGGCTATATAAACCCACTTCAATGAGCATTTAAAACAACAAGATAACACATTTAATTCACAAGTTTGCTCATTAATTCTCAAAAGCTTTGAAAAATTTATTGTTGAGCCATTCTTCAAGCTTTTTCTTGAAAGAGAGATATTACTTATTTGTAAAATCACTTATTGGTATCTCTCTACCATTTACTTTACAGCAAATCTCATTTATTGTAAAGGGGAAAGAGTTGTAATAACTCTTAGAGTGTTTTAGGATTAAACACTTCTTTGTAGCTTCCGTGAGGAAGGGATTAGCTTTCGTGAGGAAGGGATTGGTTGTAAGGTTTGTACAACACCCGTGAAGTTATACGACTAAAAGTATTAGTGGATTACTTTAAGGAGGTTTCTTAAAGAGAGTGGACGTAGGGTCGGAAGAAATTCGATATTGCCGAACCACTATAAATTAAGTTTGCACTTTCTCTTCCTTAAACTCTTTTACTTCAAGCACATTACTTGTTTGTATGCGTTGTGCATTTAACTATTTTTATAAACTTGCAAAGTAATTAGAAAAAGTTTTTAAAAACCCAATTCACCCCCTCTTGGGTTTGAACCTCGATTTACAATTGGTATTAGAACTTCATACTCAATTTCAGGCTTAAAATCTTTGAGTTGATTCGATGACATCTAATAGCAATACCGAAGGGCATTCCTATACTAGGCCTCCCTTGTTCAATGGCTCCAACTATAACTATTGGAAAAATAGGATGAAAATCTTTGTCGAATGACAAGATTATAATCTATGGAGAGTCAATGAGGAAGGACTTAGAATTCCGACAAAGGAAATAACTATTGGAGAAATCAATCATACAATACCTAAACTCAAAACTGAGTTCAATGAAGAGGATTGTAGAATGATGTCTCTAAATAGTAAAGCCACAAGTATATTATGCTTTAGATATTTTTGAATATAATGAAATTTCTGCTTGTGTTTCAGCTAAGTAGATTTAGGACAAATTGCAAGTTACATATGAAGGAACTAGAGAAGTTAAAAAATCAAAAATCTATATTTTAGTGTCCGAGTATGAATCTTTCAAAATGTTTCATAACAAAACAATTTCTCAAATGCACTCACGTTTAACTACTATTGTTAACGGCTTTAAGCTTCTTGGTAAGAACATTGAGGAATTTGAACTAACGAGGAAGATCTTAAGGTCTTTGCCATCCACTTGGAAAACAAAGAAGACGGCCATAACGGAGGCTAAAGATCTCGACAAACTTGTTGTCAAAACACTTCTTGGATCACTATTGACATACGAGATGGAAGAAATGAATCCCATTGTCAATGATGATGAGAAGAAGAAAAATGTGATTGCTCTCAAGGCCTCTACAAGCAACAAAGAGGAATAAACGAAAGAAGAGGTAGAGAGCAGCGAAGAAGATAGTGAGATGACTCTAATCACCTTGAAGAAGAGCAAGAAACCTTACACAAAGGATCCCACTCTAAAAAAGAACCGCTTATGTGTTATGGTTGCAAGAATCTCGGTCACACCAAGGCCGATTGTACAGCGACAAGCAAACCATATAAAAGCTTCAGAAAGAAAGCTATGATTGCAACCACTTAGAGTGATGAGGAAGAAAAAGAATCCTCGGACAATGAAGTCGGATACGAGGAGATTGCCAACCTATGTCTAATGGCAATCGATGATGAAAATGAGGTATCAAATTCTTCCCCTTCTAATAATAACATTGTTAGTAGTAGTGAAGAATTAATAGAGGTTATAAATGAAATGCATGAAGAATTGAAGAAATTCGATTCTAGGAATACCGCCCTAAAAAAGGAAGTCTCATCTCTTTCTAAAGAGATGGAAGGCTTAAAGGAAGAAAAAGAAAAACTATCTTCCATTTTTTATAATTCTTCTCAAGATTTTCTTAAAGATGAAAATGAAAATTTAAAGAAGAAAATAATGGAATTGAATAGCACTATACCAAGACTTATGCTTGGAAAAGAAAAGCTAGATGAAGTGCTATCTTGCCAAAGATTAAGTGGAGGAAAATCCAGGTTGGGTTATTCTCCATTAGGCAAGCAAAAATCAAAAGAGACCTTATTCATGAAAGCAACATGCGTGAATGAAGCCTCTACTTCCAAGGCCACTAGCAAGATCAAAAGTACTCCCTCAATATATGCTAGTAAGTCTAAAAATGCAAATTTAAATTCTAATGCATATACTAGAGGTATGCATCCTAGAAATACTCTTGCATATATGTATGCTCACTCAAGAAATGCAAGTTATAGAAACAATCATTCAAGAAATGCATATACACATCCTAGGAGTAACCATCATGTGCATCCCAGAGATAATATATATACTCATAACTTGCACACTACGCATGCACATCCTAGGAATTACCATAATATGTATCCTAGAAACAATATGTATGTTCATTATAATGCAAGTACACATCCTAGAAATCATTATCATAAATTTCCTAGAAATAACATGCATGTTCATAATCTTCACAATAGAATATGTATCCTAGGAATACCTATCCAAGGAACTATAAACATGCACAATTAAGAAATCTTAGAAATTTCAATAAATATTATCTTAGGATTGTGCATCATCAACATGTCTATAAATATAGAGCACCTTACAATGTTAAGAAAGTATGGGTCCCTAAAAGAATTGTATTTTCTAGGACTAACCCCAAAGGACCCAAGAAATTTTGGGTACCTAAGAGTGCAATTGTGTATCCTTGTGTAATGTAGATATGTCTCCACACCAAAGAAAAAGGTAACTATTGGTACCTTGATAGTGGATGCTCAAAGCACATGACCGATGATTGAAGTGTATTCAAAGAGCTAACTCTGAGAGATGGCGGACATGTCACCATTAGAGATAACATAAAGATAAAGATCATCGGGCATGAAAAAGTTGGTAATGATTTCTCAACCATTGATAATGTATTATATGTGAAAGGCCTTAAGCCAAATTTACTAAGTATTAGTCAACTATGTGACAAAGGCAACAAAGTCATATTTGAAACCTCTCATTGTCTAGTTATAGACATCAAGAGTAATAAGATCAAGTTTGTTGGCCATAGACACGAAAATATATATTAGTTGATTTAAAATTTTTGCATTCAGAAAATGAAAAATGTTTTTCCGTATTTAGTGAAAACCCATGTCTATGGCATAGAAGGTTTAGCCATGTGAATATGGAATTGCATAAAACATTTCAAGAAAAGATTTAGTCATTGGACTTTCAAAAATCAAATTCGAAAAAGACAAGGTGTGTGATGCTTGTCAAATGGGAAAACAAACTAGAATTTCTTTTAAATAAAAAAATGTAGTCTCAACCATTGTTTTTAAAAACGAAGTCTGGGCGCGCCCGGGGCGCACCCATGGGCGAAACGGGGCTAAAAAGCCCCGAGGCGTAAAAGTTGGGGCGAAAATGTCGCTGGGCGTGCATTTTTTCGGTCGGGCGTTCGCCCATACCCGGGGCGTACGCCTTTTACGCCCCGGGCATCTGGGCGAACACCCAATGGAACAAAAAATAAGACCTTCTATATATATATATATATATATGTTTGTTAGTAACATATCAACAAACAAGCACCAGTGGTCTAATAGTAGAATCGTATGCTGCCATGTACCAGACCTGGGTTCGAGTCCCCGCGGCTGCATGCGTGAAGTCAAGTTTTGCCTTTTTTTTCCGTCCTTTTCCACTGTTGCCTTTGCGTGAAGTCTTCTTTTTTTTTTTTTGCCTTTTTTTCCCTCATTTCGCTTGCTTTTTTTTTTTTTTTTTTGCCTCTGTTGCCTTTTTTTTTTTTACCTTCCTTGTTTCCACTGTTTTTTTTTTCCCTATTTTGTTTTCACCGAGCAAATTCATTAAATATGCTTTGCATTTTATTAATATCATTTTATAACATTATTAGGATTGCATTATATATTGTATCTAATTTGTTGTTTTTAATAGATTTATATATGTGAATTTATTATATCAATGTAAGTGTGTAAACACTAATCAGTAAACATTTGACACTTAACATTGTGTTATTTTTATATTTGTTGGAATTTGGAACGTGTTTGTGTCTTGTGATGAATAGATTGGTCAATTTGAAAATTAGAATTTAGTTTTTGGAGTGTGATTTATGATTTATTGATGAAAAATGAGATGTATGTGAATTTGTTATATTATTGTAAGTGTGTAAATAACAACCACCTAACATTGTGTTTCTGAAATATTTTGATAAATATTCATTCATAAGTCTAAAGTTAGTAAAGTTTATTTATAATTAATTAATTTTTATTATTTCAATTTTTCAGTATTTTCATAATTTAATTAATTTTATTTTATTCAAGACGCCCCAATGTTTCAAAAGGCTTACGCCCCAACGCCTCGAGGCTTACGCCTCGCCTCATTGAGGCAAAACGCCTCGCCCAACGCCCTCGCCTCTGAAAACACTGGTCTCAACCACTAGACCATTGGAACTTTTGCATATGGACTTATTTGGTCCAATAAGTACCATTAGTCTAGGTGACCATCAATATGCTCTTATTATTGTTGATGACTATTCAAGATATACCTTTGTTATTTTTATTGCTTACAAGGATGAAGCTTACAAAGGATTTGAAAACTTTTGTAAAAGGGTTCAAAATGAAAAAGGAATTTGTATTTCAAGCATAAGAAGTGATCATGGAAAAGAATTTGAAAACCAAAGTTTTTCAAAATTTTATGATGAAAATGGAATTGATCACAACTTTTCGGCTCCTAGAACTCCTCAACAAAATGGAGTTGTTGAGAGGAAAAATAGAGTTCTAGAAGAATTTGCAAGAACAATGCTTTGTGAAAGTAGCTTGCCAAAATATTTTTAGGTGGAAGCCGTAAACACTTCTTACTATATCTTCAATAGAGTTTTAATTCGGCTTATGCTTAACAAAACTCCATATGAATTATGGAAAGACAGAAAGCCTAATATTTCATATTTTCATGCTTTTGGTTGTAAATGTTTTATCCTAAATAACAATAAAACTAACTTGGGTAAATTTGACTCAAAGACTGATGAGGGGATATTCTTAGGATATTCAACCTCTAGTAAAGCTTATAGAGTCTTTAACAAAAGAAATCTAGTGGTAGAAGAATCTGTACTTGTAGCCTTTGATGAGTCTAACCCAATTAGTAGTAGAGTAGTTTCTTTTAATGATGATGTAGATTTCATTCTAAGAATGGAAACACCTACTCCCATTGTTGACCCTAAGGAGAGCCCACCTCAAAAAAGTTAAGTAGAAGGTCTCAATCTTGATCAACCATATAAAAGTCAACAAAAGGATAGTCTTCCCAAAGATTGGAGGTATGTAAATTATTATCCAATTATCATCCATTCGATCAAGTGATTGGTGATCCTTCACAAGGGGTAAAAACTTGTTCCTTTATTAGAAATACTTGCAATTGTGTAGCTTATTTATCTCAAATAGAACCTAAGACTTTTGTAGAAGCCAAAAAGGATATTGATTGGATAAATGCTATGCAAGAAGAAATAAATCAATTTGAAAGAAAAAAAGTATGGAATCTCGTTCCTAGACCAAAGAATCATACTATAATAGGAACTAAATGGGTATTTAGAAATAAGATGGATGAAAATGGAATAGTAACTAGGAACAAGGCTAGACTAGTTGCTAAGGGATATAATCAAGAAGCATGAATAGACTTTGATGAGACCTATGCTCCTGTAGCTAGATTAGAAGCTATTCGAATGTTATTAGCCTTTGCATGCTTTAATAAGGTTAAGTTATTTCAAATGGATGTAAAAAATGTCTTTTTAAATGGCTTTATAGAAGAAGAGGTCTATGTTGAGCAACCTTTTAGATTTGAAAATCTTAGTCTTCCAAATCATGTATATAAGTTTTCTAAAGCTCTATATGGGTTGAAGAAAGCTCTAAGATCATGGTATTTCTAGTAAGACTTTTCTAAAGCTCCAAATCATGTATATAAACTATTTATAAGTAAGTTTTTGCTTGAAAATAATTTTACAAGATGAAAATAGACACAAATCTCTTCACAAAAACTCACAAAAATGACACACTACTAGTCCAAATATATGTTGATGATATCATATTTGGTGCTACTAATGAATCTATGTGTCAAGAGTTTGCTAAGTGTATGTAAGGTGAATTTGAAATGAGCATAATGGGAGATCTTATCTACTTTCTAGGACTTCAAATCAAACAATTGAAAGGAGGCATCTTCATCAATCAATCAAAATACACCAAGGACCTATTAAAGAGGTTCGAGATGGAAAGCTCAAAGACAATTGGCACTCCTATGAGCTCTTCTACAAAACTTGACCTATATAAAGAAGGTAAGTGTGTAGATACTAAAACTTATAGAAGCATGATATGAGCTTTACTTTATTTAACTGTAATTAGACCTGATATAATGTTCAGTGTATGCATGTGTGCTGGATTTCAAGCTAATCCTAAGGAATCACATGTAATTGCAGTAAAAAGAATTCTTAGATACCTATACGGGACTTAAAACCTAGGATTATGGTATTTTAGAAAATCATCTTTTGAGCTTGTAGGATATTCAGATGCTGATTTTGCAGGCTATAGACTAGATAGAAAAAGCACTAGTGGTACATGCCAATTCTTAGGAGCAATGCTAACCTCTTGGTTTTCATTCATTTAGAGGATCAAATAGCTGATATTCTTACAAAACCCTTAAGTGAAGTTAATTTTTATAATATTAGACTATTAATGGGCTTAAAAGACTATGATAAACTGTATGTTTGATTGCATCAACATTCATCATATGCATATTTGACATCTAGTGAATGAGTATTAACTCTTATTTAATATATCTCTCACTTAAGATGGCATAGATAAACAAACTTCATGCTAAAACTCTAATATAGAGCTCAAATTTTTAAGTTTTATAAAGGGTCCAGTCAACTAGTAACATGACTCCAATCGACTGGTAACACACTGCCAATTCAACCAGTCGACTAGTTCAAGTGCCAAGTCAACTGATAGCACGTGACATTGTTTGGAGCAAAAATTTGAAATTCTAGTAACCTACCCAGTCGACTGATATATCTTTGCCAGTTTACCAAGTCGACTAGTATACGAAAAATTTCCCAAATTATGAAGGACCCAGTCGACTGATGCCCTAACCCAGTCGACTGGTATCGCGATATTATAAATAGTCGCTTCAGTTTTTCAAGTTTTTCACACCATTTTTAAAACCCTAAAGCTTTCTCTCTCTAGAAAATCCTTGATTTTTGTCCACAATCTCCCAAAAACACTCCATAGGACTCTTAATCTCATCCTAAATCACCTCCATTTCAACTTTCCACGGTTGAAAAATCCATATTTTCCAAAATCTCACCCTAAAAACGCTCTCTTCTAAATATTTGGGAGAATACGAATTAAAACAACCGTTGGTGGACCCAATGTGCCTACAAAATCGCACTCTCAAAAATCCAAGGGTCCCGACACAAAAGGAAAGGGGCTAGCCAATTCGTCGAGCAAAAAGCAGAGAACCAAAATCGATGACTCACTATTTTGGAGCCCAGTTGCAAAGAGCAGATATAATTCCATTATATGCAACAAGAAAATCATGACGGATAGATTCGTTGACTTCGACTCTATCTGTCATGGAAATTTTGATATCTTGCTTTCCTTTGAAGCCATACGCCTTACACCCCTTGTAAATATCCACAAAAATACTACCCATACCTAATACACCAGTTCTATGCGAACCTAGTGAAACCTAGTCCATTAGCTCTTTGTTTCAGAACCAGTGTGATGGGCGTGGAGTTTGAGGTGAACACTGACCTCCTAGTCAGCATTTTAAGGATCCCAATAGGAGGGATTCAATGGAGTCTAGACGTATGGCCGGACAACTTTGATTATGAAGAGTCATGCCAGATCATTAGAGGAGACTATAACTACATCTTTAGGCCCACTACATTTCACACCTGTAGTGATATGTCCCTCGACTCGAAGCTGTTCAATCTCATCGTGAGTAGGACTATCCATCCATGACTTGGGAGTCAGGATTATCTCTCGAAGATAGATATGGTATTGATTTGGTGTCTCAAAACTGGACACCACTTCAATATCTATCCCATACTACTTGCCAACATGATAAACAGCGAAGCTAGTGACTCTGGGTGCCTTCCCTACAGGATGCTCATCACCCTTATCCTCCAGCATTTCCAAGTCCCCCTTCCAGCCTCTAAGGCTCAGGACATCAATCCAAAGGACATCATCAACATCTTATCTCAAAAGAAGATGGGACGCACGATCCGGGAGGGTATGATCTACTCCAAGGCAGGGAGGAACATAGGGATTGGTGCTGAGGATGACAGCAGCGAGGAAGACGATGAGGTTCATGGTGATGCAGCTCCTCCTACTACGATGGACACTGATGAGCATGCACCTAGTCCACAGTATGGTGGCTATGGTGCCAGTCAGGCTGGATACAATGACCTACTTCAGGCTATGACGAGCCTCCAGCTGTCCATGCAGTCTGGGTTCCAAAGCTTGAGCTATTTAGTTGGTTCTATGCACCACGACCTCCGCACACTTCGTGACGATTTTAAGCTGCATCGAGAGCACACAAAGAGCTCCTTGGTTAAGTTTTAAGATCTTCTACGAGACAGCTCTGATTCGCTCGCTCGCTGAGCTTTATGATTTATCTCATTGTTATGTATATATAGCTTTTAGATGGTTGTAGCACGAACATTCATTTTTCATTCACATTTTGTACTAAGACAAGCTTTCTATAAGCTCACATTAGATGGATGTATATATATTGTTGCTTTGATTTACATTTTTAGCATTTAGCTCATATATATATATATATATATATATATATATATATATATATATATATATCTTACTTTTATGCTATATGGTTGTTTGGTTTATAATATTCATGCTCAGCTATATGCCTTAACTGCCAATATCAGTGTAAAAACTTCTGAATCTTCCCAGAAAGTCTTCCAAAACATGCCTAGTTTTTACCCACAAGTTTGTTTTTACCTTATTTTCATAGCTATAGTGTTTATATTGCTTATTTTTTTGTTAAATTTTACCCCCATTTTCTACTGTTGTCAAAACGGGGGAGAAAAATGAAAAAAATGAAAAAAATGAGAAAAATTTTGCTCCGAACAATTTAATGAATATAACTTTGTCTTGCTTTGATTGGTTGTGTTGATTATAAACTGTGTTTGAACTGCTTAAAACAGGTTGGTTTTATTCAAAAAACAGAGGAAACTTTGTCCAATTTTTTTCTAAAACCCTAACACTTAGTTTTTAAAACTGTTTTTTCTCATTAGTTTTGTCATCATAAAAAATGGGGAGATTGTTGACCCATATTTGATTTTAATAATGATAAAATACTACTCTAATTGTACTAACAGTTTTATCTAAGTGTTTAAACGTTAAAAGCATTCAGCATAGAAAGAAGATGCAAGAACTCAACTAGATTCAGACGCCAAGACAAGACAGAAGATCTAGAATAGGCATTAAGGTAGTAAAAACAACTGTAAATCTCTCATATTCAAATACTTAGCTAGACCTGTGGCTCATTTTACAAAAGATTTTGACAAAACCTTTAATATAATTGTTTCCAAGTTAAAAGCAGTTTTAATACATGAAAAACTGGGTTGAAATGCAACCCAGTTAACTGGTACAAGGACCCAGTCGACTGGTAATTCAAAAATATGACCGTTTGAGACGCGGGACTTGAACATTTAATGCCCCAAACCTACCAAATTAGTGTTAAATGGCCATATTAATTCAAGGCTATATAAACCCACTTCAATGAGCATTTAAAAGAACAAAAGAACACATTCAATTCACAAGTTTGCTAATTAATTCTCAAAAGCTTTGAAAAATTTATTGTTGAGCCATTCTTCAAGCTTATTCTTGAAAGAGAGATATTGTTCATGTGTAAAAACACTTATTGCTATCTCTCTACCATTTACTTTCCAGCAAATCTTATTTATTGTAAAGGGGAAAGAGTTGTAATAAATCTTAGAGTGTTTTAGGATTAAACACTTCTTTATAGCTTCCGTGAGGAAAGGATTAGCTTCTGTGAGGAAGAGATTGGTTGTAAGGTTTGTACAACATTCGTGAAGCTATACGACTAAAAGTTTTAGTGGATTACTTCAAGGAGGTTCCATGAAGAGAGTGGACGTAGGGTCGAAAGGAATCTGATATTTACCGAACCACTATAAACTGACTTTACACTTTCTCTTCCTTAAACTCTTTTACTTCAAACACATTACTTGTCTGTATGCTTTGTGCATTTAACTATTTTTATAAACTTGCAAAGCAATTAGAAAAAAGTTTTTTAAAAACCCAATTCACCCCCCTCTTGGGTTTGAACCTCGGTTTACAATGAGCTTACGGTATTCTAGACTGAAATGGAAGGATCATTTGCACACGTTCATAACTCTCAGACTGAGATTCAAGACCTAATCCTTAACTATGGTCTTACTTCTTCTCTAGATTTGGATCATTAATCTTTGATAGCTCACTTTTTTGATCCTTTACCTTGTTTTGCAACTCTTTAACAATTGCAAGTACGTTTCTTTTATTTTCATGCATATTTTGAATTGTGGGATTTGCTCATAAGTGCTTGGGTGAGCTTGTTTATCTTTGATTGATATTTATGTTTATGCTTGGATGCTTATCTTTATCAATATTTTCTCTTGATCTTCTTTTTGCTTGTTATGTGGATGCTTTAACACCCTTTTGTGATGATGTCAAAGTCAAAAAGGGGGAGAAGAATAGGAGTAGGAGATAATTTTTATATGAAATGTGACGAATAGATTAAGGAGGAGCTTTGCTTCTAAATTGTTTAGACGCTTTAAACTGCTTGGTTGGGACTATTTTTGAACTGTTGTAGGAGGTTTTTATTGCAAAAACAGAGGAGACTCTACACAAATTTTTATAAAAATCAAACATTCAGTTTTTAAAAGTGTTTTTCTCAAAATGGTTTTGTCATCATCAAAATGGGGGAGATTGTTGACCTCTAACTTAATTTTAATGATAACAAAACCAATTTTAGTACCAAATTGCCCAAGTATTTTAGTACTTAAAGGTTTTATTCAAAGACACACATACCTGAAAAGAAGACTGAAGAATAAGATTAGAAGCTACTAGGTAGTTTACTATATAGTAAATCTTCTCTCAATTATATAGCTTTAAGTGTGGCTTAAAAGTTTACAAATTATTTTTAATAAAACTTTTTAAACTTGATCTTAAATATATAAGTTTTGTTAAAAAAAGAAAAAAAATTGTTTCAAGGGATTTAGTCAATTGAATGAATAGTTCAATTGACTGAATGAAGGGCGAAAAGTCCTGCCCTTTGATTCAGTCGACTGAATGAGGGTCAAGTCTTTTTTGCCTAAAGACCTAGTCGACTTGATGAACATTCCAATCGATAAGATTAGAACTACTAGGTAGTTTACTATATAGTAAATCTTCTCTCAATTATATAGCTTTAAGTGTGGCTTAAAAGTTTACAAATTATTTTTAATAAAACTTTTAAACTTGATCTTAAATATATAAGTTTTGTTAAAAAAAGAAAAAAAATTGTTTCAAGGGATTTAGTCAATTGAATGAATAGTTCAATTGACTGAATGAAGGGCGAAAAGTCCTGCCCTTTGATTCAGTCGACTGAATGAGGGTCAAGTCTTTTTTGCCTAAAGACCCAGTCGACTTGATGAACATTCCAATCGACTGAATGAGGGATAGAGAGTTCCATCCCTTAGATCCAGTCAACTAAATGGTTTTTACCTAAAACATTTTTAATTGACTCATTTAATTGAACAATAATATAGTCGACTGAATGCTCAATAATAACAGTTATAATTTGAATTTAAGAACATCATTTAGAGAATTTAATGCTCCTAACTACTCCGAAATGGTCATACTTTATGAGTAATGACCATATGGGTTTAAGATTATATAAACCCATTATAAATGAGCAAAATTAAAAAATCAAAGAACAATCAATTCATTCTTAATCTCGTTTTTTGTTCATTAAATTTTCAAAACTCTTCTTGAGCCACCTTTAAAACTTTATTCTTGAAAGAAAGATAATCTTCATCTTGTAAATGCATTAGTTGCTATCTCTCTTGTACTTCTATAAACTTCAATTCCAATCACTGTAAGAGAATGAGTTGGTGTAACTCTTAGAGGTGTATCATTCTAGTGAAGAGAACCTTGTAAAGTTTGGAAAACACCTTCGAAGTTGCTTGATTAATTTTAGTGGATTACTTCAAAGAGGTTCCTTAAAGAGAGTGGACATAGGGTTGGAGAGATTCCGATATTGCTGAATCACTATAAACGAAAT
>CM043700.1:57410619-57428119 GCA_023935145.1 Bretschneidera sinensis | reverse complement strand
CAAAAATTTTGTTAAAATCAGGTAATGCTAACACAGATGCAAAACATAACCTTTCTTTAATAGTAGCAAATGTATTCGCTTGATCAATCCCTCAATGAAATCCAACATTCTTTTTAATTATTTCAGTGAGTGGGGCAGCAATGGTGCTAAAATCCTTAACAAAACACCTATAAAAGCTAGCTAAACCATGAAAGCTTCTTACCTCAGTGATGCCTTTAGGCGTTGGCCACTCCATGATGGCCTTGCCTTTCTCGTCATCCACCTCAATACCTTTTGTACTAACAACATAACCAAGAAAAACAACTTTTTTCATGAAAAAGGTACATTTATTAAAATTAGCATACAACTTTTCACATCTCAAGACATCGAACACACATCTCAAATGCTAAATATGTTCATCTAAGTTCTTGTTGTACACTAGGATATAATCAAAGTACACGACTACAAATTTGCCTATGAACGCACGTAATACATGGTTCATTAATCTTATGAAAGTACTAGGCGTAGTTGTAAGTCCAAATGGCATGACCAACCATTAATAAAGTCCATATTTAGTCTTCAAAGCATTTTTCCATTCATCTCTCTCTTTCATTCTAATTTGATGGTATCCACTTTTAAGATCTATTTTACTGAAAATACATGAGCCATACAATTCATCAAGCATATAATCTAACCTAGGAATGGGATGACGATACTTTATCGTAATATTGTTGACCACTCTGCAATCAACGTACATCCTCCAAGTCCCATCCTTCTTTGGCACTAGTAGCACTGGTGTTGCACATGGGCTCATGCTCTCCCTCTCGTACCCCATGCTCACCAAATCTTCAGCTTGCCTTTAAAGCTCCTTTATCTTCTCCAAATTACTCCTATAGGCTGGTTAGTTTGGAATAACGGCTCTAGGTATGAAATCAATTTGATGTTCAATGCCTCTAATGGGCGGCAACTCCTCCGGAAATACATCCTCGAACTCTTGCAACAAAGAAATAGCCAAACTAGAAAGAGATTGGTTAGTTTCATCAAGATTAAGATAAGATTCTTTGTAAACAATAAAAATCATAGGTTGATCTACTAAGAAAGCCCTCTTAACCTCATTATCCTTTGCATAAAAACTCATATTTGTCTTTCCTTTTCTCTTTACAGGTTCTCTTTCTTTTTTCTCTCGTGGCTCCACTCCCTTTTCTTTATTCTCAGCCATCTCTCTATTTTATTTTTCACCCTCTCTTTTTCTTGAGGTTTCGGCCTCACCCTCATTTTTCTTTTCTCTCTTTTTTCTTTCTTGTGTTTTGACCTCACCTTTTCTTTTTTGCTCAATCTCACTTTTCAGCTTTAGTTGGTCTTTATATACCTGTTTTTGGGTTAAAGGAGCAACCTTGATTGTTTTTCCATCCTTTACAAAGTTGTACCTATTCCTAAACCCGTAATGAATCATCCTCCTATCATACTGCCATGGTCTCCCCAACAAAATATGGATAGAATGTAAAAGAACAGCATCACAAAGCACCTCCTCACTATACCTCCCAACGGTAAAAGCCACCAAAACCTGCTTATTAACCTTGACCTCCCCACATTCATTCAACCACTGCAACTTATAAGGTCTAGGATGCTTCAGTAAAGGTAAGCTCAACTTCTCAACTAGGGTGGTACTAGCTACATTAGTGCAACTTCCCCCCATCTATAATCATACTACACACCTTATTGTTTACATAACATCTAGTATCATTGGATTACTCCTATAGGCTGGTCAGTTAGGAATTGTTGCACCTGGCATAAAATCAATTTGATGTTGTATTCCTCTAATAGGTGGCAATCCACTTGGCCCATCGTTAGGAAACACATCCTCATATTCCTGCAACAAAGAGACAACAACACTAGGCAAAGATTCGTCAAGTTCGTTAGTATTAAAACGTGCCTATTTTTATAAGAGTACAAATATAGGCTGGTTTGTATAAAAAGCACTATTGACATCACTCGCCTTAGCATAAAAACTCACTTATTTTTTTGTTTTTCTCTCATTTTCTTCACTCTCTTTTCTTTTCACTCTCTTTTTTCCTTTGACTCTCTTTTTCATCATCTTTTTTTGAACTCTTAGTCTCACAATTTTTTTTTCAGCTCATTCCCCTTTTTTCAATTTCATTTGATCATCATACACCTGGAGTCAACAATACAAGAATAATGGTTTTATTGTCTTTTACAAAAGAATGCCTGTTCTTGAACCCATCATGAGTGACCTTCCTATCAAATTGCCACGGTCTGCCCAATAATATGTGTCCCGTATGCATTGGAACAACATCACAAAGTACTTCATTCTTGTACTTCCCAATTGAAAAAGAAATTAGCACTTGCTTATTTACCTTAATGTCCCCATAATCATTTAACCACTGCAACTTATACAGTCAAGAGTGTTTCACGGTAGGTAAATTCAATTTTTCAACTAAAGTAGTGCTAGCCACATTAGTACAACTTCCCCCAATCAATGATCATACTACATACCTTGTTGTTGATATGGCATCTAGTATGAAAAATGTTCTCCCATTGTTGTTCCATGTCAT
This sequence comes from Bretschneidera sinensis, assembly GCA_023935145.1. Taxonomy (NCBI): domain Eukaryota; kingdom Viridiplantae; phylum Streptophyta; class Magnoliopsida; order Brassicales; family Akaniaceae; genus Bretschneidera; species Bretschneidera sinensis. The sequence continues at coordinate 57,425,567 of CM043700.1, read as the reverse complement.
CCTCTTTGACTTTGGCACTTAAAGAACGCCTAGCCACAAGTGACTCTACCTCCATTGGATACTCCACATCATCATCACAAGCGTCCTCAGGCGGTGGCATTTGGTCATCATCGCTCTCGCTTTTGGTTTCCACCTCTCTGTCAACACGTGCGATCATAGTCCTCTTATTTGGGCATTGTGAAGCTATGTGACCTACTCCCAAACAACGAAAAACACATAATATCATGATTACGAGTTTGGGATTCAGTTTTACCTTTGTGGACACTAGGAACTACATCTCTCCTTTTTGGTGGTTTGGTTTTGGACTTTAAAACAACTCATTCGTCTTTCCTCCAATTCGACCTCCATGAAGTAGAGGAGCCCAGATTTTGGAATGATCGAGTTCCTTTCCTTTTAAGTTGTCGTTCCACCTTTATTGCCATGTGCACCATGTCCTCCAACTCCACATAGTGTTGCAACTCCACCACGTTGGCAATGTCCCAGTTTAGCCCATTCAAAAACCTCGCCATGGTAGCTTCTCTATCCTCTTCTACATTAGCCCAAATCATGGCGATCTCCATCTCCTTGTAGTAGTCATCCACACTCCTATAGCCTTGATTAAGCCTTTGCAATTTCTAATACAAGTCCATCCCTATAGTAGTGATTAGCAATAAACCGCCTCTTCATGATGGCCTTCATTTCCTCTCACGTCTCAATAGGCCTCTCATGGTTTCTCCTCCTGTTCATCACAAGTTGATCCCACCATATAACAGTATAGTCAGTAAACTCAATGACAGTGATTTTTAACTTTTTCTCCTCAGAGTAGTTGTGGCACTCAAAAATCAACTCAACCTTCTTCTCCCAATCCAAGTACGCTTCAAGATCGTTTTTCCCTTGGAACGACGGTATCTTTATTTTGATGTTTCCTAGGTTTTTGTCAGTCCCATCTTGCCATCTTAGATCTCTTCGGAAACCTCTACTATGCCTTTCTCGCCTTGGCATGAACCTGCCCTCACCATTCAATGAAGCTTGATCCTCTTCATCTTCGAACTGATCCTTGTGGTCTTCATCAGAATCATCCACGGGCGCATGCTGTTCTTGTCTTCTAGCATTTGGGACTCTTTGGGGATGCCCTTTGCGACAAGTAGCAATAACAACGTCTTGCCTATCCATCTGATCCTGAATCTCATTGAACACCACGTTCATGCGTTCAAATTTTTGTTGCATAGCCTGTAACACGAATGACGACTCCTCCCTTCCTTCTTTGGTTGATGTGTCGCCCTTGGGAGACATATATATATATATATTGAAACTATAAGGAAATGTTAAAATAATTCCTCACCACACCGCTTCACGTGTTTGCACTCAAATTATGTCACTCACACTTGTGTTTCACTCTTAAATTAGCTTTTTTTTTTCCGATATTATTCTCACACTCTCTTTCCTTTTTCCACTCATAGCTTCCCATTTTCAGTTCTTTATTTAACTAATAAACTGGATCAAGAAATTCATCTTGAAGTATTTAAACCAATACTTACAGTAAGAAAATATTATAGAAACAACGAATCAAAGGAAAATGATAAGAATCAGATTTTTTTAAGAGAAAGAACTGAAACTACAAAAGTCACGATTCAAGAAAAAATTAACTTTGATAAGTATGGTGAATGATAGTATCCGTTGCTTCAGTATCACCCTTTTTTTTTCTTTGTCTTTTTGTCTTTTTTTTACCTTTTTTTTTAAACTGGGTGCACAACACAAAAACAAGAACAAGAAAAAAAAAATGAACACAAATGGAGCAAGATAAAATGATAACAAGAAACGAAAGATAAAAGGATAGTAAACCTGATTTTTAGAAGCTGGCTCTAATACTAAATGATGCGAACCTCAACTAACATGCTTTGAGACCCAACAAACAATATTGGAATACTTGCCCAAGAAAGCTAAAATTCAGATTTTTGATAGAAAACTCTGACCCAACGTTTATAATGAAACGCGAACCGAAGGTATAAAGTAACAAACCTCGACCCAATGATTATAACTGAATCACGAATCGAAGGTATAAAGTAACAAACCTCGACCAATGATTAAAACTAAATCATGAACCAAAGGTATAAAATTTGAACACCACAAGGAAGAATCCTCAATAAGTTCATAAGCTCTCTGAAGAACCAATAGAGGAAGCAAACCTCACGTTTTTCTGATTTCTATTATATTCTCTTCATTACAATGAGTGCATGCTATTTATAACCTTTTCAGCCCTACACCCCACTAAAAAGGAAACTAACTTGGTTACAAAATAAGAAAGTAGATAAAGAAAGAACTAAAAAAATACACATTAGAAAAGTTTGACATAAGCAAGTTAATCAACCAATTAATTGGTATGGAACTGGAAAGTCAGTCAGCCAATTAAGTGGTATGAAATTAGAAAGTAATCACCCATTTTGTCCTTCTAATTCTATGCTCCTCAAGCCATAATCATCCATTAATCCACGCCATTGCTAAGGAAATTATGCCTAATTAAGCAAGATCAGCCTCATCGATAGCTTGGATTAAATTTATCACGCCTTTATCTCCCTTCGGGCCAAGCTTGGAACGCCCCATTTTAGAATCAACCCAAATCTCTTGAATTAGCCCATTAATTGCTTCTTTGATCTTCTTGGATCTTGCTATAGTAATTGGCCTAACTGGAACACACAATGGATCCTTTAATGGTGCTTGTTGATACTCACCATTCCCTCTCTCTTCAAAAGGATTTGACCTCGAATCGTCACCTACATCAAAAAGAGAAAGATAAAAAACATTAAATATAGCACTACTCACCTGGAAGGTCCAACTTGTATGCATTATTATTGATTCTCTCAAGGACTTGAAATGGACCATCCCCTCTAGGATGTAGCTTGGACCACCTATGAGCTGGAAATCTTTCCTTTCTCATATGCACCCAAACCCAATCACCCGGTTCAAAGATGATTTGTCTACGACCCTTGTTGGCTTTGGTCGTATATTATTCATTCTTCTTTTCTATGTGTTGAAGTACACTTTCATGGAGTTTCTTCACCATCTCAGCCTTCTTTTGACCATCCAAACTAGTCCTTTTATGAACTAGCAATGACATCAAGTCCAAAGGAGTTAGTGGATTAAAACCATAAACAATCTCAAATAGTGAAAAATCAGTAGTAGAATGAACACTCCAATCATATGCAAACTCAATGAATGACAAACAATCCTCTCAATTTTTCAAATTCTTTTGAATTATAGTACGCAACAAAGTAGATAAAGTTCTATTCACTACCTTGGTTTGTCCATCCGTTTGGGGGTGACAAGTAGTCAAAAACAATAATTTAGTTCCCAACTTTCCCCACAAGACTTTCCAAAAATAGCTAAGAAACTTAACATCACAAACTTAACATCACGATCAGACACAATGCTCCTAGGAATACCATGGAACCATACTATCTCTCTAAAGAACAAATCAACGATGTGGGTTGCATCAACGGTTTTATGGCAAGATATGAAATGTTCCATCTTAGAAAACCTATCAACAACCACAAAAATCGAATCCCTACCTTTCCTTGACCTAGGCAAGCCTAAAAAAAAGTCCATAGAAATATCTACCTAAGACGTACTAGGTACGGGCACAGGATTGTATAATCCATATGGTAAGACTTTAGGTTTGGCCTGCCTACATGTAACGCATCTAGCACAAATTCTCTCCACATCATGTTTCATCTTTGGCAAAAAAAAAATGTTCATACAACACGTCTAAAGTCTTTCTTACACTAAAATGACCCATCAAACCACCTCCATGTGCTTCACGCACAAGCAACATACGTATAGAACTATTAGGCACACAAAGTCTATTCTTTCTAAACAAGTACCCATCTAGTCTATAGAACTTACCAAACACTGCCTTCTCACACGCTCCTTACACCCTAGCAAAGTCATTATCAGTAGCATATAATTCTTTAACGTATTCAAATCCCAATAACTTTGCATTTAAATTAGAGACAAGGGTATACCTTCTTGATAATGCATAAACCATAATGTTTTCCTTACCTTGTTTATATTTGATTACATAAGGGAAGGTCTCAATGAATTCCATCCATTTGGCATGCCTTCTATTCAACTTACCTTGTATAACAACCCATCCCGGGTTGGCCACCCCTGAGACAATGTCATCATATTTTGAAAATCCCAACACGACACATATATGCAACAATAAAAAATAACACCAATATAAATTTTTACATAAATCCTCAACCCTCAACAGGGGAGATACATCAAGGTATAAATCTAGCAAAAAGCCTGTGGCTTCCAGAAAGCCTATCCAAAACCAAGTTATAAATCTAGCATTTCTAAATGACACTATTCTCAATAATACTGCATACCACCTCACAATCTCAGCGGCATCCTTCTTGAATCCCGACTACCAGAAATTTTGTCTTAATCCTCTATATATCTTATTGTTATTTGATTGCATCGAATCTACATCATAATGTGCCTCTCATTATCTCCTCGCTCAACTTTGTATTATTGGGAACACAATTTCCATGTTCCAATACCAAAATGCCTTCATTTCAAATTGCGAACTCAAAATGCTTTCTAGTAAGCACTCAATGATTAATCTTTTCTATCTCTTCATCTCTACCTTGAATCTCTAAAACATTTTACTATGGATGATTGTACGACCATATTCGTTAACCATGGTTCTCTATCACTGATATTCAACTTCATTCTTATCTCTCTAAATCTATCATCAATTTCACATCAGGACTCCCCATAGTAGTTAACATTCTTGTAGACTTTCTACTCAATGCATCAGCTATCACTTTCGTATTTTCTAGATGAAAGTGAATTGTACAATCTTAGTTACTAATCAACTCCATCCACCATCCTTGCCTCAAGTTCAACTCTCTTTGGGCAAGTAAGTATGTCAAACTCTTATAACCGATGAATATATCACAAGTGGCTCCATATAGATGATGTCTCAAATCTTTAAAGCAAACACTATAACAGTCAACTCTAAGTCATAAGTAGGGTAATTTCTATCATAAATCTTCAATTGCCTAGAATTATGGGCCACAATTTTTCCTATGTTACACATATCCCAGTCATCGATGTAACACATCACTATACACCACAAATCCTTCATCACCAGAAGGAAGCATCAATACTGGAGCTGTAGTCAATTTCTCTTTTAGTAATTGAAATTTTTTCTCACACTTCCCTCACCATACAAATCTCACCTCTTTCCTAGTCAATCTTTTCAACAGTATTACAACAATAGAAATTTTTTGAAGGAATCTTCTATAATAACCAGCTAACCCCAAGAAGATTTTAATCTTAATCACACTAGTTGGTTTCTCCCAACTTAACATTGCCTCTACCTTTTGCGAATCAATTGTTATACTATTTCTCGATATTACACGTTCCAAGAAAGTTATTTCATTCAGCTAACACTTACACTTAGATAACTTTGCATATAATTTTTCCCTTATCAGAATCTCTAACACACTATCTAAAGTTTCATATGTTGTTCTTCCTTCTTAGATTATATCATAAAGTCAAATACAACTATACACTTGTTAAGATATAGTTTAAACACTCTAATCATCAGGTTTATGAATGTTTCTGAAACATTAGTTAATCCAATGACATCACAAAAAGTTTATGACCATAACGTGTCCTAAAAGCAGTCTTAGGCACGTCTTTGTTCTATATCCTTAACCAGTGATAACCTAATCTCCAGTTTATCTTAGAAAAAACTCTCACTCCTTGTAACTACTCAAACAATTCATTTATCCTGGGTAAAAGATATTCGTTCTTAATCAACCATTTGTAGTTTATACACAATCTCATCGTTCCATCTTCCTCCTTCATGAACAACACATGGCTCCCCCAAATACATTAGGTCTGATAAATTGATTATCTAAAAATTCTTGAACTTTCAACTCTCTTAACTCAGTAGGCATCACTTTGTAGGGTGCTATTAAATATATGTGATGAACCTGGTATCACATCAATAGAGAAATTTAATCTCTTTACTGGGAGGCAACCTATCCAACTCATTAAGAAATACATCATGAAAATCTTTCACTACCAAGATTTCTTCTAATTTTCTATTTTTTTTAAATCCATTATGTATGGCAAATACTTCTCACAACCCTTCTTCAACTATTTACTGGCAATAAGAGCAAAATAAGCTAGTTCGAGAGTATCTTATGTTCTCCCTGAAAGTTAAACTCTTCATGCCCATATCTCGAACACTGCCTTCTTTCTGGAACAATCAATCCAAGTGTAATATGCTGACAACCAATTCATTTTCAAAATTAAATGAAATTATATCATATTCAAAGGTGATATATCAGCTTCAGATTCTCTATCGCTGATACGAATCACACAACCCTTGTAAACATTTATGATTAACACTCTATCTCTAGTGGAAATTTCAACAAAAATATTTTGCATCAAAGGACTAATACATACTTCAATAGACTTCATATGAATACTGGATGAAAAAGAATAGGTTGCACCAAGATTAACTAACATCGATATGAAGCACCTCAAATTATAATAATTATGGGATAAATATCTTATCTGAATATATCTATGACAACTTCTATCTCTCAAACATACATCAGATTACCACTTCCTCTTGGTGGCATACTTACTTCCTCTGCCGTGAGTCTCAGTTCCCATAACATGTCTCCCATATCTAAGGGTCTCACCAATAGTATTCTGAGCTATAGAAGTAATAGATCATGCTCACCTCTGACTCTGTACTTCAGTTTCCTGTGATAAGGAACAATTTCTCTGAGTAGTTTCCTACCCTACACATTCAAACTGGTACCATCTCTGGGTTCCTCAAATCTAGACCTCTTCTGCCAATTCTTCCTACCTCTAATTTCCATCACATCCTTCTCAATCTGAAGTGTTATATTCGCCAATGTAACACAATTCATATGCGTCATGTAAGATAGTTTTTTATCAAATCTTAAAACATAGTTGATCTATGAACCTCTTACACTTCTTCTTCTTTAGGTCTACCATTTTCGGTACAACCATTTATAAGACCACAAATCTGCTATCATACTGAGCCACAATCAACACATTTAGCCCAAACAAATAAAATCTATATCTTATTGGGCTCTAAAGGTCTAAGAAAAGTATTTATCAAGGAAAACCTCCTTAAACCTATTCTAGGTTAAGACTTTATCGACATCTGCACTTACCTTGGGAAGAATATCCTCCCACCATTCTAAAACTTCTCCTTCTAACTCAAACGAAGCAAAGGTAACCATCTGCCTGTCAGTTACTGGTAAAATACCAAATAAATCTCTCTACATGTTTCTCTCAAAACTCAGGCTTAAAAGGATTCATAGATCCTTTAAATAATAAGGCATTCAACTTAACAGTCTCTCTGCATCTCATGCATAACTCACTTTCACTCCTTTTTAACATTTATCATTACTGAATTTACAACAACCTCAGGCACTGCCCTAGCCTGTTCATCAAGTCTATACTATAAGCTACCAACTCTATCATCTGTTACATTAATTTTCTCAAGAGCAAGTGTAAAAGCTTATTTTAGTTCATCTCTTTCAACTTCAGATTCTCTTATACCTTTACTAATATCAATTATATTACTAATATCAATCATACTATCAATACGTTCCCTTCTAAGAACCATAGATTCAGACTCAACCTTGACTTATCAAAAATATTGGGGGCTTACCACGCCCTCTCAAATCAACAACTCTAACTGTTGGGATTTGTCTAAGAACTAAAGAGAGAAAAATTCAGCATCAGGTCAGCCTTGTGCACCGCGGCCCAGCCTTAGGCACCGCGGCCTCTAGTATGCTCGGATCTCCTACCCTCTAGGTCACGCCGTGGCCCAGCCTTGGGTGCCTCGACCTCTACAAGATAGTGCTTTGTTGACTTGTTGTGCGTTGTGGCCTACCATATTTTGAGCCGCGATGCCAGGCACACCTGGAGAATGGTTTTCAGCCTCTTGTGATGGTGCGTGGGACTTACTTAAAATGCATATGATTACTTAGACTCTTAGAGAGCCATGAGTATTTGGTTCTTGAGATCTAAGGGTTGAGATCGATCTCAAAGATTGGTTGAAGAAGTTGGTGCCCTATATAAAGGGTCATCTAGGAGCAATCAAGAAATATGTGAATGACATGTGAATGTGTATGAAATAGAACACATGGTGTATGAGAGTGCAAAGACACTATACACAAGAGAGACTCATTCAAGAGAGGCTGGTTGTTTAGAGAGAGAGTAGTATAGATTAGGGATTTAAGGGCTTTGTAATTAGAATTTTCTTGGGGAAAATTCTAGGGAAACACTTAGTCCTTATCACTTTCTTTTCTCTTCTTTAGTTCTTCAAGAACAAGAGGATTCTTAAAGAAATATTGCTGTAATTGTAAGAACTCCATTGATTTAGTGCAGAGAGCTCGGAGGAGCTCACGGGGACGTAGGCACATTGCCGAACCTCAATAACAATTTCTTGTGTTCTTTCTTTGATTGTTTGATTCCTGTTTATTACAAGTCATTCTAGACTTAGGTGTTTGGAAAGATCACAACTTGGGATTCTGCAAGAAGGTGATTTTTCAACAGTGGTATCAGAGCTATAACAGTAGGTATCAAAGCTGGAACATGGGGTATCGGAGCATGACTCTAAGAATCAAAGGTTAACTTCTTGGGTGATTCAAGAACGGAGTTGAGATCAAATCTGATCGGGTTCTTGAGGTTCAATAATGGTGCTGGGATCCAGATTTGATCATGTTCTTGAGATTTAGAAGTTGGAAAGCAATTGTGGGTGATGAGTAAATCTGAGATTTTCTCCGCAAGATGGGTTCAAACTTCATTATTGAGAATTTTAATGGAAAGGGAGACTTTGCCCTTTGGAAGCGAAAAATTAAGGTCGTTCTTATGCAACAAAAGGTGGACTTCGCTATTGGAGAAGATGACGATTTTCCAACAAGTTTTACTGAGGTTCAGCGGAATGAGATGAAGAAGATGACGTACAACACCATCTTTCTACACATGTTGGATAGTATCACAAGGGAGTGTGGAGACTCAAAAGATCCAGCTGTCATTTGGAAGAAACTAGATGAGTTATTTCTTACCAAGACTCTTCCTAATAAGATATATCTTCTTAAATGAATCTTTGCTTTTAAAATGGATCATAATAAAGAGTTGCAAGATAATCTTGATGTGTTTAATAAACTAGTTCAAGATTTGGCTAGTTGTAGTATAACATTCCTAGATGAATAATTGGCTGTTATGTTATTGAATTCTCTTCCAGATTATTTTGAAAGTTTGATTAATGCTATTGAATATGGAAGAGATACACTAACCAAGAAATTGTTATCAATGCTATAAGGGCTCATGATTTCAAAGCCAAGATGAGGGAAGCATCAAGTGGGGAAGGGTTGTTCGTTAGAGGAAGGCCATCAACTTGGTATAGCAGCAACATACATGGCTACTACCAGGACAAACCACAAGGTAGAGGACAAAGCCATGGGAGAGCGCACTCTAAACCGAGATTTGGAGGAAATATATGTTTCTACTGCCATAAGGAGGGTCATTTCAAGAAAGATTGCAAGAAGATGATGAGGGATGAGGGAGGAAGCCATACCAAGAATGGAGAGGCTTCGGTTGCCAAGGGAGAACAACAAGATGATGATGTTCTTGTTGTGTGCTCAAATGTGAGCAAGGGGCAAGAAGGCAGTGAGAGATAGATCTTGGATTCCGGGTGCACTTATCATATGTGTCCTTATCGGGATTGGTTCAAGAATTTCAAGAAAACCAATGATGGAAAGGTTTTCTTGGAGAATGATACTTCTTGCCAAGTGAGGGGCACGGGAGACATCTAGTTGAGGATGTTTGATGGAGTTACAAGGCTATTGAGGAATGCGAGATATCTTCCAGAGTTAAGAAGGAATTTGATCTCATTGGGGCAGCTAGATTCCATAGGGTACATATACAAAGCAGAGAGATGAAAGATCAAGGTAACCAAGGGATCTTTGATAGTGGTCAAAGCAGTAATGAAGGATGGTCTTTATAAGATGATTTGAGACACAGACATCAAGGATCAAGTAGCAAGCTTGATGGCTAAAATGGATAAGGCGTCTCTTTGGCACAATCGCTTGGAATATATGAGTGAAAAAGGCCTGCAAGTTCTCAGCAAGGATGGTCTACTTGATGGTGACAAGGTAGAGAAACTTGATTTCTGCAAGAGTTGTGTTCTTGGGAAGCAACATCGGGTCAACTTCAACACCAGAGTGCACAAGTCTAAGGCATTCTTGACTACATTCATGCGGATCTTTGGGGCCCAGCAAGGACACCAACACAAGGAGCTAATCTTTACTTTCTGTCTTTAATTGATGATTATTCTAGAAAGGTTTGGGTTTATTTTCTTAAAAATAAATCAGATGCTTTGAATAAATTTGTGGTGTGGAAAAAACTGGAAGAAACTCAAACAGGTAAGGTAGTTAAGGTGTTAAGAACCGATAATGGCTTAGAATTTTTTAACAATGGACTTGATCAATTCTGTAAGTTAAATGGGATTCTAAGACATAGAACAGTTATGAAAACCCCTCAGCAAAATGGAGTTGCTGAGAGGATGAATAAGACCCTTATAGAAAAGGTTAGGTGCATGTTAATTGGATCCAGATTACCCAAATATTTTTGGGGAGAAGCTGTGTCTACTACTGCGTATTTGGTTAATAGATCTCCCTCTAGAGCTTTAGACCTTAAGACTCCCGATGAGATGTGGAGTGGTAAACTCCCTGAGTTGAACAACCTTAGGAAGCTAGCTATGGAGGAAGAACTGCATTCTTTAAGGAAGAACAACTCTTGGGAATTGGTGCACATTCCAGGAAAATAGAGAGTTATGGATTGTAAGTGGATTTACAAGATCAAAGAAGGGAACCCTCTAGGGGATGAAGTCCGGTACAAGGCTAGGCTGGTGACGAAGGGGTTCACGCAAAGAGAAGGCATAGATTTCATAGAAATTTTCTCACCTGGATACAAGGTGGAGGAAATGGTGATTATCCTCATCTATGTCGATGATATGCTGTTGGTTGATAACAGTAGGGAGAGGATAGAAAGGTTGAAGTCTCAACTCAGTTCGAAGTTCGAGAGGAAGGATCTTGACCTTGCACAAAAGATCCTTGGGATGAGAATAATCCGAGAAAGGGAGAGAAACATGTTGAAGGTTTCTCAATCTTCCTACATAGAAAAGATGTTGTATAAGTTTTCTATGGAAGATGGTAAACCAGTAAAGATTCCCCTTGCTGGTCATTTTAAGTTCTCCAGTGAACAATGTCCTGGAATGGATGAGGAGAAGAAGGAAATGGAAAAGGTCCATTACTCTAGTGCGGTTGGATCAGTCATGTTCATGATGGTAAGCACTAGACCTGACATTTCTTAGGCAATTAGTGTTCTCAATAGATTTGTAAGTAATCCCGGAAAGGAGCTATGGTTTGGGATAAAGTGGTTACTAAGGTACTTGAAGGCTCAGTTGCAGCTGGTGGTAGCACTCTTAACAACCGAGGTAGAGTACATAGCGGCAACATAAGCCATAAAGGAGGCTATGTGGTGCAAAAGGTTGTTGGAAGAGTTGAAGGTCCTAAAAGAGCAGGTGGTGGTGTATTCGGATAGCCAAAGTGCGTTGCACTTATGTAGGAACCCGGTGTTCCATGAGAGGACTAAGCATATGGATGTTTGGTATCATTTCATTCTTGAAAATGTTACCAAGGAATGCATTCATGTGGACAAAATCGCAACGGAAGAAAATCCTGCAGATTTAGGCACCAAAGTTCTACCTCTAAGAAAGTTCAATCATTGCCTTGGAATTCTTAAGATTGGAGTCGGATGATATGGTGACTCAAGTTGAGTTTGGATCCTGAGTTCTCTGCACTATGGGCTCAGTTTTAGTTGCTTAGACAAAGGTAGAGATTGTTAAGATTTGTCTAAGAACTAAAGAGAGAAAAATTCAGCATTAGGTCAGCCTTGTGCACTATGGCCTCCAGCATGCTTGGATCTTCTCCCCTCCAGGTCACGAGTGGCCCAGCCTTGGGCATCGCAGCCTCCAGAAGATGGTGCTTTGTTGCCCTGTTATGCACCGCGGCCTGCCTTGTTCTGAGCCGCGGCGCCAGGCACACCTGGAGCATGGTTTTTAGCTTCTTGTGATGGTGCGTGGGACTTGATTAAAATGCACAGGATTACTTAGATTCTTAGAGAGCCATGAGTCTTTTGTTCTTGAGATCTAAGGGTTGAGATTGATCTCAAAGATTGGTTGAAGGAGTTGGTGCCCTATATAAAGGGTCATCTAGGAGCAATCAAGAAATATGTGAATGACATGTGAATGTGTGTGAAACAAAACACATGGTGTGTGAGAGTGCAAAGACACTAAACACAAGAGAGACTCATTCAAGAGAGGCTTGTTGTTTAGAGAGAGAGTAGTATAGATTGGGGATTCAAGGGCTTTGTAATTGGAATTTTCTTGGTGAAAATTCCAAGGAAACACTTAGTCCTTATCATTTTCTTTTCTCTTCTTTCATTCTTCAAGAACAAGAGGATTCTTGAAGAGGTGTTGTTGTAATTGTAAGAACTCCATTGATTTAGTGCAGAGAGCTCAGAGGAGCTCACGGGGACGTAGGCACATTGTCGACCCTTGATAACAATTGCTTGTGATCTTTCTTTGATTGTTTGATTCTAGTTTATTACAAGTCATTCTAGACTTGGGTTTTTGGAAAAATCAGAACCTGGGATTCCGCAAGAAGGTGATTTTCCAACACTAACTCTAGCTCTAGCACATCTACGTGTCATCCTCAGACTATTCATTAAAATATAATTTATTTTAATCTTTAACTTTCTTTCTTTTTATGTAGTCTACATAATCATAAAACCTAATGCTCTGATAACAAAATTGTAACGACCTATCCCGGGTTGGCCACCCCCGAGACGGTGTCATCACATTTTGAAAATCCCAGCACGACACACATGCAACAATAAAAAATAACACCAATAGAAATTTTTACGTAAATCCTCAACCCTCAACAGGGGAGATACATCAATCGGATATTAACTTAAACATAATATATAACGTAAAATGCATGAACATTTACAAATAAATTTTTATTTTATTTTCTCACTAGTCTGAGGATGTTGACACGTACGTGGCTTACAGAAAAATGATTTTATCTGAACCTCAACTCACCAAACTATTTGTCCTTCCTGCTACCTGAAATCATTGTACAATGAGGGATGAGCTTCACAAGCTCAGTGAATTAAATTTACTAGAAGTATTCAGTTGTATAAATGGTCTTTCAATATTTAATCATTTATATCTTTTATAACCTGATACTAACATTCTACTATCACTATACATGTCAAAAGATCCATTCTCTATCTATCTCTTCTTCTTATTTATTGATTCCCTTAAGATCATCTATTATCTTAAAATTTCCTCGTAATGAGGTTCACATCATAAAGTCTACCATTTAAAAGGTTCTTATCACCATAACTGTCTCTCTATGAGACTCATCCATTTATAAATAAATTCACAATAACACACCACACATCAGCATTTCAATAATGCAAGCAATAATTAAAACAGATGCAATGCATGAATTATTGTTAGGGAATATCTTCCCACATGTTGACATGTTTTTATCTTATACCGGCTGCCTTCCTGGTTCTTTTATTCTCATTTGGATTGGCTGTCTTCCCAGTTCTTTTATCCTCATTAGACCGGTTGCCTTCCTGGTTCTTTAATTCTCATTTAAACCAGCTGCCTTCCCGATTCTTTTATTCTCATTCAGATGCATATAAAAACTGATATGAATATGTATACAAATAATAAAATAAAAACAAGCATGTATTCAGACATTTGAACTAGCTATTTTGATTATTCTCAAATTATTATAAAAAAATTTACTAAATTCCTCTCATCATAAATTGCATCAAATCATCCATCATAGCTTGTCAAGATCCACTAATTTCATCTCCTTATAATTCGTATAGAAACATCAACCATAGTTCATCAAGAATTCCACGTATCGCTTTTATTATTAAATCAACTTATTATGCCAAAAATATTATTTCTCACCTAATAATTTTCTATATGTCCAAAATTCATATCATACCTATTAATCAAGTTTTTATCTACCACTAAAGCATAAGCTAATAATTTATTTAATATTATCACTAGATATTTCGTTTTTATTTAGATTACTTAAAGTAAATCTAACTTATCACGTAGCACTTAGAGCTACTCGTGGATCACCTCCTTGCCTTTCCTGTTCCTCTCCGAAATTTCTCTCGGTTGCTGACCATTAACACCTGATATAATATTTATATTAAATCTCTAACTATTTATTCAATTCTTCATAAACCACACCCTTTGAAAATTTCCACTTTGAATTCCGGGAAATTTCATGAATGCTAAAAATTCAAAAATAAACACTACGTTATTACCTTATGTTTTTCTGATAGCTTTTCGTGACTCTCTATAAAATTCTCCAGTAAACCCCTTCAAAATTTTGTTCTTTCAACATTTCTTTGGGTCCCCAAGTGTTTAAGGAAATGAAGTGATTTGAAGGAAAACTAACAAAATTGGTAAGTAAAAATTACGATTACAGATTATATATATAAATAAATTTTTGTAAACTTTAGCAGCTCAACAGTACAACATTCTCAACATTTTAAAAAGCCTCAATGTTTCAAAAACATGGAGGACATGCATGCCTCAATTAGAATTTTGGCAGCAGGTGGCTGCAACGTTTTGGCTTTTTTTTTCTTTCTTCTGGGACGTCTCTGGACGTCTTGTTTTTAATTTGCAATTTAACTTTCGCATTTAAAAAATATAAACAATATTTTAACTCTATGTCATTTTTATTAAAGTACTTCTTTACACTTACTTTACAAATACGGGTATTACACCTTGTCCT